>JADRCH010000216.1:3395278-3536459 GCA_019843965.1 Rhynchomys soricoides
GAGAGAGAGAGAGAGAGAGAGAGAGAGAGAGAGAGAGAGAGAATATTCCTTCTGCACCTAGCACTGTTGCTACTGTTTTGTCTTTTTTACTAATCAAATGATACATTGAATTACTGGGTTCCTACTTCTGTGTGCTTCAGGCTTAACTGGAACTCTTCCTTAACAACATTCATCAGCCTCACCAAAAGTCCCTTGGTAGCTAATTCGAAGAGCTCCTGTCATGTCATTGTTAACACTGCTTTATTGAACGTTATTAAACAGTAACTCTTATTGATAATCGTCTTCATCTGAGGGAAAGAGATGGTAGCATGGGAACTCCTAGGGAGAGGTGCAGGAGAGAGCTGTTTGAAAAAAAATGTGTGGAGTGGAGAAAGAAAACATCAGCCTAACCCTGTACTGAGATTTTAGGCTTCACTGTACAAACCCTCTTTCTAATTCTCTATCTAGACTGTCCTCGTCCATTGCCACCCATGTATAGTATATATAAATATAAAATATAATATATAATGTAAGCATTATATAATAAATAATATATATTAAATTATATTATATATTTATATATTATAATATAATCTATTAAATAATAATATATTAATAATAATATATTAAATTAAATTATATATAAAATATTTTAAATATATTTATAGTGTCTTTTACACAGTACTGTTACCAGAGGTTTTGAACAAAACACTGACACCAAGAATCCCAACAAAATAATCTTGGTCACTTGTTTCAACCTATTGATTAAAGAGAAGCGGAATGATGAAAAACAAAGAGAGGGTGTTTAGTCAACGTACATTGGAAAGAGGAGCAATGACCCCAACTTTGTCATGTTCATTTATGGGAGAAATAATTAGATGCAGGAGTGGAAAAAAATGTACAATTGAGTCATGGACTTCTTGATTCTTGTTCTGTTCTGTTTCTGGAAATTGGTCCTCCTGAATTTAGTAGAGTGCCCATCACTTAAGTGGAATGACATGATTGTCATCTGGACCTGGTCTGTATCATGAAGCTCTGTTGTTTCTGGAATCCAAAAGGACCATAGGTCAAAGACAGTAGCTGAAGTACTTTGGAGGGTTGGAAATGTGAAATTGTATAGCACTGACAGGGAAATGCCTATTACAGTTATGTTTTTACTTTATTTTTTAAATGGAAAAAAGTAATTTAAGATGTCTCTCCAGTTTCTAGAGAGATCTCCCTTAAGTCATTGGCATGCCTGCATGTAAACTTAGCACATGACCACAGAAAAAGAGATAGACATACAAGGAGGGCAGAGCTGCCAGGCACTCTTCCTGCTTTTGATTACCTGTGATCCCAAGTGTGGAGTCAACATTTTCAGATAAATGCAAAGCCTAAGTACTTCTTACGTGAACACACATACACACACACACACACACACACACACACACACACACACCACACAGACACCCACACCTGTGTGTGTGTCTGTATGTGTATTAGTTGTATGTGTCTGTGTGTCTGTGTGCATGGAGGGGACCTGAGCAATTACCACTTCATGTTTTAATCTCTCCCTAGGCATCTCTCATTCCTCCTCATGACTTAAGTTTTTACGTGTAAATTGTCTCATAAATTATTACTTCTTATTGACATTTTTCTCCTAAGAGCATATCTACAAAAGAACCCAAATTCAAAATCTAGATCACTTAAACTTTAGGTCTGAATTAAATTTATCACCTACTTCCACTCCCTAAGTTCATTCCACATCTCTTATCTGAATGAAGGGAACTGCCATTTATCAAAGGTCAAGGTCTATTTGTCATAATTGGGGCACTCAGTATCATTGTTTTAAGTTCAATAGATTTCTAAGTAGTTCTTCCTTCTGTGACTCCCTTCTGTCCCTTCATATCTCTTTAGCACCCAGGTCAGTGTCCAGTTAAGACCAGTGTATGTACTTGACTTTAAGTTTTAAAAGGGATGCTTCTCCTTGGTACTCTAGCCTTCCAAAGTCTACAAGTCTATCCTTAAAGAGTACAGAATTGTTTATGAATAGCATTGAAAATAAGTTGGTTACCACCTACCATCTGGCTTTTATACTATTAGAATAAAGTTCAATTCTCCAGTACAACTTAATCAAACAATACTGGGTGTGAAGTCATGCATACCTGCTTATCAGTTCCCTGACAAAGCTCTGGTTTCAACCACCTTACATGAAATTTCCTGAGAAATCTTAATTTTTTTCTAAGTTTTTGCATGTATTTTATCTTCAGTCTTGCCTGAATAACTTTTCTTTCCTCAACTTTTTTTGAATAACTGATGTTTTTACTTCATATGCTTCCTAAAGTTTGTGTTAGCTCTTATTTTTTTGCTCTACAGTTATAAAATTATTAAATCTTTATATCCAGTTTGTATTTATATATTTAGTAGTTGTTAATATGTAAATTTTTAGACCTGGCATGTGGCTTAAATTGTGGTTCCTTAGAAGATTTATGCATGTCTTCTGTAGCGTTCGTGTTAGTTTATTTGGTAAATGACATCTATAGATATGATTAACTACATGAGGTGCAGAGACAGACAGAAGGTGATGTAGTGTGAAGAAAGAGGCAGGAAGGAACTTATCTATCCCTATGTCAAATGCATATAAAGGAAAAGACAATCTGAGAGTTGAGAGAGAGATTAGACTAATATTGTCACAAGCCAAGGGACACAGTGAATGCCAATAGTCACCAAACCAAGAAACCACTTTAGGGATGTTCTTGTGGCTGTAGGCAATATGCAGCCCTACATCATTTAGATTTTTGATTTTTAGCCTCAGAAATAAATTTTTTTTTTGAGACCTCATGGTATTTACTCTTTGTCACACAGCCTTAGGAACCTAATATGTTAGAAAACATCTCCATTTCTACATTTTTTTTTTTTTTTGGTCCTAGCATTATCTAAACGGAGACTAAGCACCTGAAAATATTTTCTGAAAGAATGAATTGCTTTTCATATATTGAGAATGGTTAAGTCGAGTTATATGCATGAACAAAGTATAAACTAAAGTGAAGTTTAAATATTTGTGGGTAATAGGAATATAAGAAAGCATTTTACTGTCATTAGCTTGTAATGAATCAATGTTCCATGAGTTACTTTTTGCTGTCAACATTATCTAGTTTAATAAATCTCTTACATTAAGATATGATTGATATCAAAATTGAAAATCACAAAGAGATAACATCCACTATATACACATCTGGGTATGCTGTAGACTACATGAATGATTTGATTTAATTTATTTAAACCCTGTAGTCACATTTAAATAAGCTACTCATATGTTTTCACAATATGATCATTGAATGAACTCTTTTTGTAATTAGAGCAAAATCAATAGTATGTGTAAGAAATTTTAGGCATGATTCTGCATTTAAAAAAAATAGAAATTTAGGAAAGGCTTATTTATTATTAAACTTTACTAATTACAAAAGGAACATGTAGCTGATTTCATTAATACAGCCTACATGGGAACACTAAATAGCATGCACCATTTAAAAAAGATGTTATTTTGTAAGTTAGACAGTTATATGTCAGGGGATTTATTTTAATTTGAATACTGTCAAACATTAAGTCTTTTATTAGTTTGCTACTCCAGTGTCGTTCCTCCTAGGACCAACTCCTTTCTTTTTGAAAGTCTCCCTTGACTTTTCTGGGTTCATTGTAATTAATGGAGGTATACTATAAATGTGGAAGCAGTGGGAACAGAAGAAATTCAAGGGCAAAACTTATGAAAGAGATTAGAAAGAAATTGCAGATGCTAGAAAAGATATGTCAAGCTTTATTTGGTAGCGATATATCAATCGTAGTGTCTCAAGGGATGTGTCTTACTGTTCTGGTAATTAAACAACATTGTGTTTGATGCATGGACTCCGCATCATACTTCTGAAAGCACATTAAGTATGCCTCTTCTCTTTTAGTAGTATTCTGGTCAGCTTTGAATGTCTGAGCTTCTTAATTTGACATTTCTAACTCTCAGTGACCTAACTTTGAATTCCTTTCATTTCCACTGTTTTGGGGGTTACTTCAATAGTGTATTCAAATGATATTTAATGCTTATTATCTGTATTGCATTTGTAAAGCTGTGTGAAAATGAAGAGGTTTGTTTAAAATCATAGCTTTTGCTTCATATTATTGGGAAAATGGCACCAATAGCAAATGCATCATGTAGTAACGCTTATACTTAGGAAAATGTGATCTATGACATGACTTCCTATCATAGGATTTGTGAAAATATAACATACAGGAAAGACTGGGCTGTGTCAATCAGTATGTGAAAGTATGTGTAAACACTTTAGGCCAGCTTCTTACATGAATACCTAAGATGTATTGTCTGAATTGTTATACTTTGTGTTTTTATGATTGCTGTTGCTCTGTATACTTCAATTTCATATTTCTATATTTTCAGACAGATTCTGCCACTGCAGTGATTTAATAACAATATATTGAATCAGAATGATTGCTTGCTGAATCTAAATGGTTGATTAAGGTGTTTTATGCATATAGACAAGTGCTAATTTATTTTCTAATGGAAAACACACTCATTTAGAAATGTCGTATTAGCATCTATTAATTGTACATGTAACGGGTTATGGTGTGGTATTTCTGTTAGTGTCTCTTGCATGCTAGGAAACCCATAATGCCTTTTTCCATTTTCCTGACCCACACCCTTTTTGATCTCTAATAATCAGATAGATTTTTTTCAGATCTGCTTCTTTTAGCTTCCATATAAGAAAGAAAATGTAGTACCTGTCTTTGAGTGCCTAGGTTGTTTACTTAACATAATGTCTTCCAATTACATCCATTTCACTGTAAATGACAGCTTTTCTGTCTTCATTATAGCTGAAAAATATTCCATTTTCATCACTTGATGAAAATCTCAAACAATTCACGTAGAATTTACAAAATCTCTATGTTCTGTTGAAAAAAAATATTCTAAATATTTTCCTCTAGGTAGAATTAATCCTGTTACATATATTTGATATTGAAAATGTAAAAGATTGGTCTATAATTTTCCAGCTTTTTATTTTCTATAGCTGAAAACCTTAAATTGATTAAGTCATTCTTATATATTTATGTTCACTTATAGCTAGATAAGTATATATATACACACACACAAACATATCACTTGTTCTTGGTGAATGTCTACTTTTATCCCTTATTCTGGATGGCTGATTTGCTTGCTTGTTTGTTTATTGGCATGGTTTCGTGATGTTAACCAGGTGACCTAAAACTGATTGATCTTTAATATCAACTGTGTCACCTAGATTTTAAACAGTATCCCCCTTCCAGCAAAAGATTTTAAAAATTAGAATAGATCAATTGTATGTGAATAATTGTTTTTCTATGACCAGCTTTGAAAGTGTGCTGAAAAGCACTGCATAATATTCTTGTTGTTTATGCAGTGAAATGCTACTTCAGCCTTTCTTCTGTTAGGCTTATTTGAGTAATTATTTAAAAATTGAACTTTAGCTTAGCAATTGTGAATAAAAATGTTTTTATTTATTTTTGGACATAAGCCCATAAGCCCATGAAAACTGTGTTATGAGGTTAAAGGATAAGCCATAAGTAGCTGTTCCCGCTGGCTGATGCTGAATATTCACAGCTAATATATGTGCATTCCGAGACAAACATAAGCATGCGATAAGCTTCGGAGGCCTCCCATCATCAAAGCAAAATGTTTGAATCACTCATCCTCATTCAGCCCACAAGTTACAGATTAGGGAATTACTTTGCAAATTTTTAAGCTGCCTCTAAAGGCTCACTTTAATTAATACAAAGTGGCTTGGGATGGTCCAACTGATTTTGATAGTTCTCCCCTAAGGCAGTTCTACATATAGACAGACTAATAGCATATTCAGAAGTGTTAAGGATAGTTAGGTCCAGGAAAACAGTATTTAAAATCTAGGCACTTAAACAATTTGCTTTTTCTTAAAATTGATAATGTGAAGTACAATACAAATTGGTTATCTCTCTGTGTGTATACATGTGAATACTAGAGCATGTACACATGTTTGAATATTTGTGTGTCAGCCAGAAGTCAATAACTGTGTCTCTGTCACTCATTTTCAAATTTATTTTAGGGACAGGATCTTTCAATGAATTGAGAGCACACTATGTTAAGTGGATGGTTAATGAGATTCTGGGATCCACCTGTCTTCCTCACCTGTAGATTAGAACCACTAGGCTTTCTGCATGGATGCCAGGAATCTGAATGTAGATCACTATGGTTGTGTGGCAGGCCCTTTATTGGCTATACCACACTTACTAGCCCTTTATATTTGCATGACTATATTGGCTGCTCAATGAATTTATCCTGAAAGTGGTTGTTTGTCTCATTTACTTATGTTCCATTTGTTGCTAATCTCAAGTAGCTGTTTTATATTTATATGATTTTGCTGAAAATGTTAAAACTAATAATAAAGTAGAGTTGGGGCAAACAATCTTATGCTACTGTATTGTTTCTGGTTAAAGATGTAATTTGGATTGTCCACATTGTGTGTGGATGAGACTGCATGTTCCCTGTATGTGTCTACAGAGTTATATACTTGTGGGGACTACAGACACTGCTGTTTCTGGTGATCACTCTTCACCTCTTTCCACCTCCTTTTCTTTCTTTCTTTCTTTCTTTTTTTTAAAGATCTTCTTGTCTCTGCTTCTCCAGTTTTGTGATTACAGGTGTGTGTCAGAATCCAGAGTTTTGCATCGATTCCTGGGGTGAAACTCAAGTTTCTTCCTTTTGTAGCAAGTGCATTACCAATTGAGCTTCTCCCCAGTCCCACTTAATAGGCCATTGATTATTTAGACACACAGTTTATAATTTTATTTTTTGCTGTTTAGACACATAGTCATTTTGAGTGTTGTGTAAAATTTATTACATACGATAATAAAGAGAAATTTTCTTGTCATTCTTCAGTTCTGCTTTATAATGATATTGTCTAAGTTACAATATTATCAGGTAGTTCCCATTGTTAAATCACCTGGATGTACATTCCATACCAGCACAGAATTTTACCTATTGAGTAAATATTTCAATGTTCTTCCAGCCTATTCAAAGAAATAGAGTATTGCATACGGTGGTAATGTTGATAGTCTTAGCCCTTGAGAGAAAAATGCAGGAAAAACCTGGAGCTCTGGGCAACTTTTGGTTACATAGCGATTTCAAGACCACCCTGGGATACAAAGGGAAATACATTTTTTAATCACACACACACACACACACACACACACACACACACAGAGAGAGAGAGAGAGAGAGAGAGAGAGAGAGACTTGTATTTTCAACTATAGGGCCTACTGATCTTATTTTCTTTGTTGGACCGCATTTCTCTATGCTAGACAGAGTCTTATAATGTTTCAGATGTATTACAACTGCTGGTAAATACTGAGCAAATTAAAAAAAAAAATCTCCTCTCCATTTTTGTAAAACCCTGAACATATGTTCTCATTATCTTATAAAATTTTTGGTATTTATAAAGTGTTCACTCAATATTAAGATTAGTTTTTAAGAAAAGTCTTCATATTGCCTGAGATTTGGAAATTGAGGTATGAGCTTGTAAGTAAACACTACGGTAAAGGCTATTTATTTTCATATTTGCAATAATTCTACGCTTTTAAGTATTTTAAGACACACATGTGTTTTCTTACTTGCCAGGTTGCCACTTCAGCATGCATGAAAAGAATGTTCCCCATTTTCTCATAAGTGGCATAAAGAAAGTACGGGAAGTCATTTGCCAAGACACACATGTGCCTGGCATAATTAAATACTTGCAGTTTGCCAACGTTACTGGTGATGCCATAGTCTTGCAGTCCAGCACTAGTACTGCTGTTTATAGACTTGTCCACTGTAAATAGAGATATTTTACTAAAAAAAAAAAAAAAAAATTAAGATGCTGACCCTACAACACTCCCTAAAGCCTTCAACTGTGGGGACAGAAACACACTAAGGAATTTGGAATTGCAATGTGATTGTTCACAGATATTAGGAAAAGGGAGTAAACGCTCCTTGTAAAGATGTGTGTGTCCAAACACTTGAACAATTAGCCTTCCCTGGCATTGAACAGAGAAGAGTGGGAAAGAAAGTTCCTAAGTTAGACATGTCAGATAAAGGATTCAAAGATGGTAATTATAACAAATAAAATGATGCGCTACCGGTGGCAAGCTTTGTCGTTAATTTTGTTTGCTTTTGAAACACAGATATGGGGTTATTTTAGTTGAGAATTATACAAAAGCTTCAATAATTCATTGTAGTTAAGACAGGGTCAGGGTAGTCTTCAGAACTAACAACAGCTAGTTACACTATTTATGAGAGGTAAGGACCATCTATATGGTCCTCTTAGTTTCTTTAGTGTGTTTAGATTTTAAAATAAAGTTTGGCAAAAAAATTATTTAGTTGTTCAGAGTAAAATTTCAAGGATTTATAAAATTTGAAACACATTTTTCTTTGTAACTTTCCATGGGTTTCTACTTATATATCTTGACAGGTACAGAATACCGTTATATACTTTAAAAAGTACACTTCATGCTATAAAATGAACAACAACAACAAAAAAAGCATTAAGTTCACATAAGAGCTGTGATCTCTCTCTCTCTCTCTCTCTCTCTCTCTCTCTGTATTTAATGGTTTTATTATAATAATAGAAAACAAATCCATGGTTATGTAGAAGAGCATGAGCTTGAACTTTTGGTCCTTCTGTCTCAATCTGTAATATGGGATTACAGATGTACATCGTACACCAGTTCTTTATGACATGCTAGGGATTGAACAAGGCTGCAACTTTGCTAGGCAAATACTCTACCAACTGAGCAAGCTCCTCAGTTTTTTTAAAAAAATATATTAAACACCAGATCACAACAATTTTTCTTCAAATTTCTCATTTACTAATAATTTGTTTATATCTCGATTTAATAATATCAATTAGGTTTTATTTGAGTTCCAATTTGTATTTATTAGGAGATTACTTATTTCATAGTATACAACATTTACTGTCTATAGCAACATAAATCATTATGTGAAAAATTTTATGTATAAATGCAAAACTATGTTAAAATATTTTTAAAATTTATTTTTATTCATGTTATGTATGTAAATTTTCACCTGTACATATAACTGCATACCACCAGCATGCCTTGTGCTCACTGGTACAAGAAGAGAGCATCAAATCTTCATTACTGGAGTTATAAAAGTTTATGTGTTACCATGAGGTTATTCTTAAGTCAACCCAGGTCATCTGCAAGAGCAGCTAGTCCTCCTAGCTGATGATCTATCACTACAACCCAATAGTTAATTTTTAAAGCAATCAGTAGTCTCTAATTAATTATTATCACACCTTAAAATTGAATATATTTATATACAATTTGTTCATAATTTGTTGTTAATTTAGTTTTAAATATTGTTACAATGTTATAGCAATATTTACACGATGTTATTTACTTTATAATGATTAAGTCAATTTTTGATAGATTTTCATCTTGATGAATTATTTTTTTCATATATTAAAACATATGCAAGATAAAAGAAAGAGTCAATGAAGTGCTCTCTGTGCAAGCATAAGGATTAAAGTATTGTCTACTGAATGCACATAAAAATCTGAGTATGATTGTGTGCACATGTAATCCAAATTGGATATTTAGACAGGTGAATACCTGGCCAGCTGTCCTAGTGTAACTGGTAACCTTAAGGTTCTGGTGGAAAATACTTTCTGAAAAATAATAAATATATACTAAGGAAAAGATGGAGTTAGCTCCTGGCCTCACCTACATGTGCACCTACAAATGTATATGCAATGTACTCCCCCCCCAACGCAACCTAGGAAATGGGCATACACACATAAACACAAAGCACATGTAGGGAAAATTTGGAATATTCACATATACACAAGGCACAAATAGGACAAAAGGTGGAAAAATATAAGATCTTAGCTCTATGGTAAACAGAACAATGGATGGTCAATCTTTTCTTTAAAAGGTATCATGTGCTGTTTCAACATTATTGTTTTCTGTAGACCAGTAACATTTCCTAAACATGATGTGACTGTACCTCTGTTCAGTTAAAGGTCCTTGGCTTTTAAATACATTGTTCCTGATTTCATCAACTTTTCCACCATTCTTTTGTGGTCCTCATTACTTTCCTTGGCCAAATGAGGGAAACATGTTCGCATTCCAGTTGTGTGCTAGCTGTGAGGAAAGTCTGCTTCTATGTGGACTGATGTAAGTACACATGTTAAAAAGAAAGGGCAGCTAAGTTTCTCTTCATCAGGGAACACAGTCAATACAATAAGGGAGCAAACTAGAATGAACCTCCTTATCTTAAGTTATAATTAGAAATATCAGTGCATGTTTCTTTCTCTCATTAATTAATTTATTTACTTTACATCTCAGTCACAACACCAGCCCCATAACACTTCCCATACACAGCCCGTATTCCCCCTCCCCTACCCTCCTCTGAGAAGGGGGAGGCCCCCATGAGCATCACCCCACCTGGGCATACAAAGTCACTGCAGAACTAGGCACATCCTCTCTCACTGAGGTCAGAGAAGGTGACTCTGTTAGGCATTGGGCATACTGGATCCACAGACAGGAAGGCCACAGATTCAGGGAAAGCACCAACTCCAGTTGTTGGGAGTCCTGCATGAAGACCAAGCTGCACATCTGTTCCATATGTGTGAAGGATCTAGGTCCAGCCCACGCTCACTTTTTGGTTTTATGTATAATAACAATTGTGCATTTGAAGTGAATATACACAGAAACGTGCTCAGGTCAACACTAATTAAGTGGTAAAAAGAACAAAAGTAGAGTAAAAAATGTTAGCAGAACATGCAATAAGAGATCTGTACACCTGTGGTTGGGCAGTGGGAAATTTTGGGTAAGTTCCTCCAGAATAATAATGACGTCATAACTTCTGTAGCAGTATTCTGTCTGAAAAAAGTAACTTGCGTTGAATAATAGGGAATATCATATTAATGCAAATATACATCATATTACCTGAGATCGTATTTTCAGACAGACCAATATAAAACAAACTAATAAAACTTTGGTGCCAAGTGCATACTTGGAGTAGTTATTCAAAGAATTTAGGGGAATAAGACAACTGAATGTGATGCACATTATAAATTCACTCCTTTCTGATCAAGAATATTGAGGACCTATTGGTGAAACTTGATGAGATGTAAGGATTATGTTACACTGATGAAACTTCGTTAATGTATTGAATTTGATCACCAAACTCACATCAGAGAATTTCAATATTCAAGGTGATGGGACATCATCAGTTTAGCAATTTAATATCAATACCAAATTGTTAGAGCCAAGATTATTTGTGAAATATCTGGACTCTTGAGATTGTTTTGACAATTAGGAGGAATATACATGAGAATGACAGTAATTCCTTAATGACTCCACTATTCAGAAGCACTTGCTACCAAAACATCTATTCTGCTTTAAGTTGCTCTAAAAGTTCAGGAAAATATTTTCATCTCCTTGATAAGCTAATGTATTGCTAACTTTGATTGTAAGAATCTTTATAATATAATACATTCTCCAGCTAAGAACCTATAAGTGTTACAGTAATTTTCTTGATTATTTTTGAGAGATTCTCAAATCAACAAAGGTGACCTTGAACTCCTGAAGCTCCTGCAAGTGACGCATGACAGACACTAACCACCCTGCTTAGTTAAGTTGTTATCCTTTGTAATATATTTTAAGTGTTTTGGACAGGTTATTCCTAAATTCTTATACCATTTCTGTTGTCCTTTGTGTGCTTGCATATTCAAAATTTAGTATTCATTATATTTATAAACTTTTCTAAATGGTCAGAAGCCTATAAAGGTTCTTATCAATAAATGCATAAGTGTTGCGTTACCTCTTACTCCTCCTCTGTCCTCCATGAACTATTCAGTCAACAGCTCTTGAGGATATCTTTGCAATTACATTCAACAAATGAATATTGAGCATATCTTTATCATTATTTGACACAAGCCTACTGAGTTTTAGCACTGGTTATAAGAGCTTTATTTGTGCATACTTCAAAGTCTGCATAACAAAGGTGGCATGCTTAATGATAAAGAGCTTGAACAATGTATACTTATCCACGAAGTACTTAAAGAATAGACACATACTTTGTGTCATCAGGTCTTGACAGCAGACTTACAATTTTATCAATGAATAAAAATAAATACATTCCAATTACTCAAATTAGTGAAGAATATTTCAAGCTGAAGCACCTTATAAGTGGTGAACCATGACCATGTGGAATAAGAATGTAATTCTTTTACTTTTCATTTTTCTGTTAAAGTTCAAACCCTGGATTATGAGCAAATAGATATGGGAATGTGGGAAGGAATGTTCAAGAAAGGCACAAGGCAGAGGGCAGAGAGTACGATCAAAGAGGAAAGGCAAGGGCCTTCTCTCAGAACATCATGTTTCTTGTCCTATCAAGAGTATCCTTACTCAGAATTCATACCTGAATAAATTTTTAAACCCATGCATAAATTTGTATATTAATCCATAATCTTTAATTTCTTTTTATTCATCTTACCTGTTTGTCAGGAAACGTTCTGTAAGAAAATATTCCATAAAATATTTTGAGCATCTATTTAAGGATAAGTAAACTTTTGGTGACTAAGGTTACAAGGTCATATCTAATAAATCCATGTACCCATTTTTTTACCTAGTGTGTTCTTTTACATCTTTCTCAGCTTCGGCCTTGGTAGCCTCACTTATAGCCACCTGCTCTGTCCACCAGTATTCACAGTCAAATGCACAAGTGTCACTGATTTATGAATTGCTGGAAAGTTAAAGGATCATATTTAAGGGACAAAATTACTGCACTATAACAACAACAGCAACAACAACAATAATAAAAATAATAATAATAACAGAAAATATTAGAGTCCCCAGGGTTAAAAGTAAGTGAATAAAAATTCACAACCAGAAAGGTAAAATTCAACATTCATCTTTGCAATCTTCCTGGACCTTATGAAACTGGATCCAACATATCCTCAAGCTCCTAATAACACCTTTGATTTTTACAATAATTTATTCATGAGTCTAGAGACTTTTTTGCATCACTTAAATGTACCATATCTTGACAGTATTTTTTTTTCTTTCTTCAGGCTCATCTTGCTCCTTTGTAATTTATTTAAGTATTTTAGTGTTTTAGACAATTGTGGATTAATGATGCATTTAAACTGCTTTACAATGACCTTAGGGTAGGTAAATTACTGAAGTAGTGCCAGCCAGGAATATTTATTTTCATGGCAGTAAGCATTTACTCTCTTGTTTAACCACATGGCACACAAAGTTACTGGCTAGCTTAAAATATATTCCGTAAGAGTTACAAATAAATTTTATTAAGGAGGAAATAGCTGTTTATAATATTAGCTCTACTATAGGAAATATTTAATTATATTTTCATTATGATTGAGTGACTTTTTCCTGGCTATTAGAATTATAGTTTCAAAAGAAAGAGCAGCCTCATACAGTTCTGTTCTTATCTCCAAGCTCTTTGGATGCAACATCTTGGCATCATACATGCAGAACTCGATAACTGTACTGACAAAAACCTGGACAATATCCCCTGCAATCCTGCATTTGCATTAGAACATGTCTCTGGCAACCTAGCTTTGTGGAAATTTCTTGCCTGTCCTGATCTTCATGCCCTCATCCTTAGGTATCCTTTATGGAATGGGTTGCAAGACATCATAGTAGCTATTCCTCTGTGGTACCAAAACCCTTACGAGAGAAAAGTAGACAACATTATCGGCTTAACACTTGGTTTCTCTAATGGGTAGCAGAAAAGAAATGCATTTTTGAGTAGCAAAACAGAATGTCCTGGGTGCACCCAACTAAATATTGCCCCCTTGCGGCTGTTGAATGAATGAATGTTTTACATTCATGTCCTAAAATTGGGGGAAAAAAATTAGTTTTTGTGCTGGACCCCTCTCAAAGGAGGGGGAAAAAAGTTCCCTTTTTCTTATAATCTCTGCAGAGCATATCATGAGTTAGTGAGCTCATGTGGGCTCAATCTTTTCAACCGTGTGTACTCTCTTTCAAGAGTCATTGCTGACATGTCTCTGTAGAGATCTTACATAGGGTACTTTAGCATTTGGGTTCAAATCCCAGCATTGAAAAAACATAGTGAAATGAAGAACAGGAAAATATCTACTTTTTTACTTGGACTTGAGTCGATTCAAATGCCTACTATTTAAAGATACAATTTCTGCCAAATATTAGAGAGAAATTAGGTTCTTTGTTATGTGTCTTCCTTAGCCTATGGTTATAAGCATAAATCTTGCATACACATTGTGTTTATTTCCATGAGCTCAAACTGTAAGAAACTGTCAACATAATGAAACAATCATTCTAAGGATGCGAAGCTAAAATCTAGCTTATTAATAAATGTCACTAAATTGAGAAAAGATAATACTAACATAGCTATCACTGAAATTTGGTTATTTAAGAAACAGAATTTATGGGAAGCAACATTTAACTTACATATCAAATGTAAATTAATAAATATTTTATTGCCATATAAAATTTATAGTGTGAATTTGTTGCGCTATTAAAATCATGTGGATGAGCAAGGAAACCTGTCTAGGTTTTACCTTTATCTAGGTGGCAAAAACATCATTAAGATTGGGCTAGTGAGATTGTTTTTGGTAAAAGCATTAACGCTCAAACAGGAAAACAGAGTATGGAAACCTGGAACTCACATAAAGGGATACACAGTTCAACAAGTATCTATGGCAGCCCTCCAGTAATCCCAGGAACAGAGACCAGATCCTCAGAGCAATCTCATTGAGGAGAATAGCCTTAGCAAGGAGCTCTGGACTTGACACAGAGGCTTAACATCAAGTAATAATGTGCAAGACTGAGCTAAGTTGACTCTTGACATCAATTTGCAGCCTCCACACACTTGTATACAGTAAATGCACAAGCCCACAAATCACACACACACATACACACACACACACACACATAAACAAAAATGAATGTATCACTATGTCAAAAGCACAAATGTGAGAAACATGTTTCAGAATTTTGTGCTAAACCAGATATTGACCTTTTGTTTCTTTGCATTTGTTTTTTATTTATTTATTTATTTATTTATTTATTTATTTATTTATTTATTTTGGGTGTGTGTCCACTGTGACACCCAGCTTGAATTTTTTTTTTTTTTTACCATGAATTATTTACTGTCTCGGGAATGTCAGTGGCAGTAGTATTTGAAACTGTCTAAGCCCTACATAATTTCAGATCTACCACAAAATAGAACTTGTTTTTATCAAATTCATCTTAAATATGACCTTACAACCACCACTCATACATGCTGAGAATAGTAACTATAATAAAGAATGAACGATATTTCCAACCTAAAATTGATATGTTTAAATCTTTAGTATAATAAAATTCTGAATGGCTATTAATAATACTAGCAAAATTTCAAAAGAAATCTCAAAGTGTTCAAAGATTCAATTTTTGGTGACTAAAATGTTTTAAAGTTATAAGTCTCAGTAGAAGAAAAATGTGAATTATACTATGAAATTGATATGCTAGCTATTAAAATATAGATGGTTATGTAATAACTCCTGAAGCCAAGGCTGAGGGATCATTGCTGATGTGGGGGCAGAAAGATTGTAAGCATTAGAGAGTCAGAGTTTTCTATGAGATTGTGTCTCCTACTAATGGCAGAAGCTATAAGTATGAAATCCCACCAACATGACTGTGGAATCACGAGTTGTGCAAGGAAGGCAATTACAGATACCCTAAGGTGGATAGTAGAGAGACGTGGAATCTTCAAACCTACACAAAGCTGCAGGCAACTAAGATGTGTTGAAAAGAGGAAAATTGTTTTCCCAAGGGAAGAGCACACAAACTGGTTATTTAATAACAAGTAGTCATCCCTAAACACACACACACACACACACACACACACACACACACACATACATATACACTCAAAGTTATACAGATTGATTTATATATATGCATCCAATATATGATTGTAACAATTAATGAAAAGAGAAGCCATAAATTTGGGAGAGAGCAAAGAAGTATATATGGAAGTATTTAAAAGAAAGAAAGGGAAATGGGAAATTACATATATATATATATATCCTTAAATATTAAAAGTTATTGTTGAATCTAATCAAACACTTCAGATTTACTTATTTGGTTGATTTATTTTTCTTTAATTTAACACAAATTTTCATTTACTCGCTTTATCAATACATCATTTGTGATACCTATGTCTGTGGTCATAATGTAGCACCTATGTAGTACAGTGAGTGTTTATATTAAAGGCTGTCAACTGATTTTGTTGGCACACATGAGTAAAAATCATACCCAATCTAGATGGATTAAAAAAAATCAAACTTCTAGAAATTTGGAAAGGATTCACAGGTAATCCATAAATTAATTTTAATATTTATAGGTAAGCATAAAAGCTTTTAATTTTAATTTAATATTTGGTTGGCATAATAATTTTGCATATTAATGGGGTGTAATATGTTATCTCAAAACATGGATTATGTACCATAATCAAATCAAGATGATTAACATTTTATCTCTATTATCATTTTAATTTGTGTTTATTATTTTATATTTTAGATTGAGTTAAAATTTATAGTAGTACAGCTAATTCTCTTTGTCAATGGCAACCAGTCCCCAGATCCTTTCATTCTGTTGAAGTCTACTTTGATGTACATTATCCAAAATCCATTTATTTAGCTTCCCTTCCTTTTCTGTTCCTTAATTACTCATATTCAAGACTGGAGCATAGATTTCTTTTTTCCTCCACATGCTAGAGAGAATATGTGAATATGTGATTTCATGTCTGGTATATTGCATTTAATGATAGACTTTGTTAGAAGATGTAATACAAATAGCTGTGAAATACATGAGATAATCCTGACATTAGATATCAGGAAAATGTAAATAAAAGCCAAGGTGAGACACAGTGCCATGTCTGTTAGAAAGTCTACTAGGAAAGAGGGAAGAGCAAATCCTGGCAAAGTTGTGGAAATGGAGGCATCTTAGTCTATTGGTGGTAACATAAACTGGTGCAGCGCTCAGAATAAACAGTATGGAAATTCTTCAAAAGTTAAAGATGATTTAGCACTCTTGTTTTTGTGCATAGTCTTCAAGAAACACAATCAGTATTTGAAAGAGATATTTGTAGTCCACGTTTTTTCCAGTAAGTGGAAAGTTGACTTATCTAGATGACTCACTCCTTTAATTTCAGTACTCAGGAGGCAGGAGGATCTCTGAGTTCAAGGCCAGCCTGGTCTACACAGTGAGTTCTAGGACAGCCAAGATTACACAGAGAAACTCTGTCTTGGAATAAACAAACAAAAAAGCAAAAGGAAAAGAAAACAACAACAACAAAACCTAAAGATTTACTGCTGAATAAGCTCAACTCTTTCTATTTCATCTTGATCTTTGGCTATTCTGTCATTCTCTCTCTCTCTCTCTCTCTCTCTCTCTCTCCTGGGATTTGGTCATATCCTATTCTGTCAAATCTTTGCCTGATTCATCACCTTTTCTGCCACCAATTAGACATCACTTTCAAACATGTGATGCGGGATTCTACAAACTAACTTTGCCTTCATTGTTTTGTATTAAACCTGTGTACTAAAGGCTGAGCTAGAAACAGGTTTTTTTTTTTTTCAGTAAAAAACACATTCTGAGAGTTTACACTGTGATCAATTATCCTGAAACATTCGCCACTTTTGTCTAAGCTAGCATTTGTATGCAGTTTAACTTTATAGTAGAGAAACAGTTTTCAGTTCTACAAACTGATCCGTCTGATGTCCTTACGAAGATCCTTTTATGTGATGATCCTTCATAACTGCAGTCCTGATCATCTGTCCTTCAGCCAATGTTCATTTCAGCATCACAGTTTTCAGTCCGTCAGTCTGATGAATGCTCTGCCTTTCTTCAGCTGGTTTGTTGATCTGTCTCCATGCAGAGGGAGTCAGCTTTCTGCATCTTCAGAGTTGTCTTTATGTCATCTTCTTTCCCTGAGTTATGCCTTTCACATGGAAGCTTCTCTTACTTAGGTCGGACCTTTATGAATTTTGAAAGAACCCTCTAATAGGCAAAATATGCTCCCAAAATTAACCCATTCCCTGAGTTTCATTCTGATGTTAAAATATCTTTAACGTATACAGGTTGATCTATTTCAGCAGTTAGTTTTTCAGGATCTGTTGTTTTCAGTCAATCTTTCCCCCTTTCTGTTTATCAAGGTACATGTAGACATGTAGATCTTTATAAATCGACACATAAACTAGACCTTTAGGCATTGCAATCCCATAACTAGCTCTTGAACCTGGCTTGATTCCAGAGAGTCAGGCTCCATCCCAGCCAGCTGTGCTCTGTACCAAATGTCACTGGGCTGTTGGTCTTGATCTTCAATTTGATTAAGTGTCATAGGTTCACAGTTAAGTAGTCCCTGTGCTCTTATTTCTTCTGTCTTTTGTCTCGTAAGCCTTTGTACTATCATAGCTAAGTTTTCTTATTGTACATCTAGTTTTTTCAACCTTTTCTGAGAAGAAATATATGAACACTGAAATAGAAAGTAGGCAGAGGTTTACTCTGGGGGTTATCATTGCAATGAGTACCGTGATGACTTTTCCAAGTGACATTTCTCTCCCCTGAAGGCCTTTCCTTGAACTTGAGGGATCTGAAATAGCATTTCCACTTTTTAATTGAAAAATATGTCTGTCTATATAATTAAAATTGTCTTTTGAGGTGGCTTACTGTGATTAGATGATGATGCAGTATCTCAGGGGCTCCTACATCAGTCCTTGCTCTGGGTTCAAGGGTTTTGCCACTTTGGAGACTCCTCAACCTCTTTGCATGTCCAGCCAAAGTCAAAGAACTGATTTTCCCCTTGGAGAAAATCTTAGGCAAATTTCTTCTCTATGGCTTTTTGTTAGATCTCTACTGACCTTCCATCAATTCTCTCTGATGTCATCTGAATGTTGGTTGGCTTTTTCCAATCACATTGGGTGTCAGATATCTACAGATGTTAAAATCACTTTTATTCTCCTGAGAATCACCTCAAAGGCATACTGCCCTTGTATGATAACCTAGGCCTACTCCTGGAAGCTTCCGGCCTCCACACAATCTAATCTAGTCCTAGAAAGTTTACAGTCTCTGAAATTTACTGCTTAAAAAGCTCAGCCTTTATTTTTCTTTCTGATCTCTGGCTGGCTGATGCAATTCAGCTGTTCTGGCTCCAAATTTCTCTCCAAGCCAAGTTAGCTTTTCTCAGTTTCAGACTGAATTGCTCTACTTGGCCTCAAACTAACTCTGGTAATCTGTTCTAATCTGGCTTCTTCTCATTCTCTGGCTTGTCTGCCTTTACCTGTGATTAGCTTTTTCTCTCTTCAACCTGTCTCTGTAAAACTCTCCCAATAAAGCTGCACACACACCCTCTTTCCTGCACTGCTCTGTCTTAGGTAGCTTCTCTTTTTCTCGCTCTTCTCCTGAGAGTTGGGCATATCTTATCCTGTCAAATCTTTCTCTGATTCATCACCTTTTCTGCCACTAAATTAGACATTACTTCCAAACATGGGCGCTTCCTTCTACAAAATAATTTTTTACCTTATTGTTTTGGATTAAAGGTATGAAGAATGGGCTGAGCCACACCCTAACTAGAAACAGTTTTATTTTAAGCAAACAACACGCCCACACAATCTTGGGATTCACAGTGTGATCACATATTCTGCAACATAGTAACATTCTAATATATATTCTACAGTATTTTAATATATAATATTCTAATATATAATATTATATAATATATGGTATATGTATGAGTATGAAGGTATATGTTATATGATATATATCATATATAAATATACCAAATAGTATAAATATCATATATATCAAAAGTTATAAAAATTTGCATTTAATATCTCTTTCCCTTAGATCATACACAAAGAAACATATTTGTGTGTGTCCTGGCACAAGCTTATTTCTGCAGTTTGTTTTCTATTTAAATTTATGTTCCACTTACAGTCAATCCACAAGTTCTTTAAAACACATTAGATAAAACATGTTCAGTATAACTCATTCAATATATCTTCCACTATGCTTCAATAGTGGAATAGTGGTCTCGCCATGACCTCCTCAGAATGTGTTCGTCTCACTTATGAAATTATCTGCATTAAAATAGTGAAAAGCCCTATGGTATATATTAGGAAATATATACATAGTAGAATATTATTCAGCCATGAAGAAGCATTAGGTTCTGACATTTTATCAACAGAAACAGAACTGCAAGATACTGGGCTAACTGTAGCAAACCAGGCACATGGAGTAACAGGCAAAGAGATATTTAGATCAACTCTGCAACTCATTACAACTTTTTCCTTTCTTTATAAAAATCACAGCATCCACCTTTTCAAGAAGTTAGTCTGAATAGCTGCAAAATCAAAGTAGTCCAAATTTTCTAAAAAAAAATTTAAAAACTTGAAAATACAAAAATGTCTCCTGAAAATTGACAATGTACCCACTAATCTCAACGATGTTAAAGTGTATTTTTCAAAATCTGTTACAAAATGATTTATTGAAGTGGCAAGCACAATGAGAAATGTTTCTCACATGATAATTTTGTTCAGTTGTTATGAATTCATTATTTGTCTAAATACCATTATTACATCACTAGAAAACCTAGATATTTGCAATAGTAATTAAATTTTATTTACATTTTTATTATTTTCTTGAAAGACAAATAACTTTTGTATGTATGCAGTGCTGTGGTGGTGCTGTTCCACAATTATATACTCAAAGTGTGGGGAATAGAATCTATTTTACTTGAAGTCATTACTGGAACTATGACATTTAAATAACTGATGTTTGCTGAACATATTTTTTTGTGTATATGTGCATGTTCTTGTGTGCAAAGGCTCGTGTGTGTGTGTGTGTGTGTGTGTGTGCGCGCGCGCGCGTTTGTGTCATGGAGTGTTTGTCATGGTGTGCGTGACATTTTCAAAGGACATTTATGAAGAACTATCTTTCAACTGTAGTTACAGCCACACTTAACTATTAAACTAGTCTGGCTGGCCAGTGGCCTCAGAGCTTCTGTTTCTGCCTGTTCAGAACTGAGTGCAGCATAATACATTATAGCTGGCTATGTAAGTGGGTCTGAGGATTAAAAACAGATACTCATGATTGAGAGACACCTAGCTCAGAATAAGATTCTTCGGATATTAAGGGTCTACTTTCAAAACTTTAGTTATTACCTTATTTCATTTGCTTATTTAATTTTTATCCCCTAACATGCAATCACCAAAAAGACATAAAAGTTTGCATTTAATATCTCTGGCCCTTAGAGCACACACAAAGAAAGATATTTGGCTGTATCCTGCCACAAGCATGTTTATGTAATTTGTTTTCCATTTAAATTTACTTTCTACTTATAGTCAATCCAAAAGTTCCTTAAAACACATTAGATACTTCATATTCAATATAACCCACTCGATATATCTTCAGTTGTGCTTCAAAATTGTCACTATTCATTGGCAATCATGCCTTGATCTCCTTGTGCCCTCAGAAAATTTTCCTTCCTTTCATGAAATTAGCTTCATTAAAACAGAAAAAGGCCAATATGTAGACTCCAAAAACATTGAAATAATAAAGAAAATTTCCATTAGTTGTGAATCAAATTGTGTATGCAAGTCAAGAGCTCAACCACTGAGCTACATCACCAGATGTATTAGTTTAGTCTTTAATGCTTTATACTAAAGATTGCCTGAAACTCCTATGTCATCACAATAGCTGGATGCAATTTGTAGTCTTTAAAATGGAATGTTATGTTTGAAAGATCACCTATGTTCTGTATTATAAATTTCTGTTCAACTGGGTAATTTTATAAAATGCAAGTGGATTGGCAACAGCAGATAGAAATTTTAAAATGACAAAGAAAATTAACATACAAATAACATAAAACGAGATGAATCAAGAATTAGAAAAGACATTTCCTTGTCATACTGTAGTAGACATTCCTGTTGATGATCTAATTAGTACAATTATAGGGACTGGGAACAAATGCCTATCATAATGACAAATATTGCTGAGTGGTGGCATATGCCTTAAATCCTAGCACTTCAGATGCAGAGGCTCATGAATCTCTGTGAGTTCCAGGACAGCCTGGTATTTGTAGTGAATGCTGGTCTACACAGTGAGTAGAAGGCCAGTTAAGTCTACATACTAAGACCCTGTTAATCAATTAATTAATTAATTATAAATAATAAAAGTGAACTTTTATTTTCTGTCTTACTTTATTTTCTGTGAATTTTATTTCATTCTTATTAATAAATTTAATATTTCTTCCATTATTTTTTATGTTACAGTCATTACTACCCTTCAGGTCTGTCCTCTTACTGTTCCTCATCCCATTTCTCTTCCTGTTCCTGCCCCCTTCTCCACAAGGATGTCTCCACCCTCACCCCAACTCCACCCCAGCATACCTTCCTATACCCTGGGGCCTAAAGTCTCTCAAAGGTTAGGTGCATCTTCTTTTACTGAGGCCAGACCAGGCAGTCCTCTACTTTATATGTGTCAGGGGCCTCATATCAGCTGCTGTATGCTGCCTGGTTGGTGGCTCAGTGTTTGAGCAATCTCAGAGGTCTAGGTGAGACTGCTGGTCTTCCTATGGGGTCCCTCTCCTTTTCCGCTTCTTCCAGCATTTCCCTAATTTAACGAAAGGAGTCCCTGGCTTCTGTCCATTGGTTGGGTGTAAGTATATGCATCTGACTCTTTCAGCTTCTTGTTGGGCTTCTCAGAGGGCAGTCATGCTAGGCTCCTGTCTGTAATCACACCATAGCATCAGAAATAGTGTCAGGCCTTGAAGCCTCTGCTTGAGCTGGATCCCAATATGGGCCTGTCACTGAACCTCCTTTCCCTCAGTCTTTTCTCCATTTTTTTCCCTGAAGTTCTTTGGGACAGGGATAATTCTGGGTCAGAGATTTTGACTGTGGGATGGCAACCCCATCCCTCACTTGATGCCCTGTCTTTATGCTGGAGATGGGCTCTATAAATTCCCTCTCCCCACATTTCATCTAAGGTCTCTCCTTTTGAGTCCTGAGTGTCTCTCACCTCCCAGGTCTCTGGTAGATTTTAGAGGTGCCCCCACCTCCTACATCCAGAGGTTGACTATTTTTATTCTTTCTGCTGGCCCTCAGGCTTCTTTCCTGTTACCCCCCACATATCTGATCATGTTCCCCTTTTCCCCTCCCTGTCCTCTGTTCAACCCAGGCCCCTCCCTCCTTCTTCTCCCCATAATTGCTTTCTTCTCCCTCCCAAGTCGAGTTGAGGTATCTTCTCTTGGGCCCTTCGGCTTGTAAAACTCCCTGAGTCCTGTGGATTGTATCCTGGGCATTGTGTACTTTTTTGGCTAATATCCACTTATTAGTGAGTACATTCATGCATGTCTACGTATTAAGTCAACATATTAAGACCCTGTTAATTAATTAATAAACAGTAAATTTTTAGGATTATTAGCATAGTTTGCAAAATATCTTTTCTGATACGGATCCTATCTACATTTATAGTTCTTCCGGCTTTTGTCTGGTCTTAGACTTCTGCTGTTGTAACTTAAGATGGTTTAACACTGTAGTTACCAAGATTTTCAGCTATTTAGAGACTGAATCCCCCACATGGTGCATAACAAGTCTGTTTTATATGAGCATAAGGTTCGTGTTTGTACAATGTATAAGTCTCCTTCTAATATACCTGCTAATGTACAGTGAAACTACAAAAGAATGCAGTTGCAGGCGTTTAATGATGAGGTTTTAACCGTATGTGTTTTTTAGTCTTACCTTTTAAATTATAGAAATGAGTTGTCACTCTTCCTATTCCTGGGTCATCTGGAACAAGTAGGGACTGAAGTCAATTCTTGGCTCAAGACATGATACAAATTACTTTTATAAAAATATATATTTATACTTAACCTCATCTTTATCATTTGGTCAATTAATTCTGCTATCATTTTGCTATTTGTATTAGAGAACTTTTTTTTTTCTTTTATGCAGATATTCTCATTACCTTATTGGGGAAGCCTGGCTCTTTTGATGCCAAGTTTCTGTATGGATAATAGAACTTTATGATGCTTTTGGTTTCATCTTCTCTTTCAAACTGCTAGCATTTATTGGAGTTGCTGTTTTCAGATGTGAAGTTTGGAATAGAATTACGCTAATGCTCCAGGGCAGTTTACTGACATAATTGATTATAAAACAGAGGTAAATGCAACTGTCCAGAGCTCTTTGCACCTGTGGCTGTTGTGTGAGGGATTGTGACAACTCAAGAGTAGAAGTAGTAGTGATTTCATTTAGCAAAAATCAATTCCCTCAAGAACCGATATAACAATGAAAAGTGCTCTCAGGATAACGTGAAACATATAAATAAATGGCACCAAGAGAGTTGCATTGTGAAGATAACAAGCAATTTAGTCAGCAATTGTTGCTCTAGCAGATATGCTTTTGTGGAGGCTCCTGTTTCTAGCTGATTGAGATCTCTGCGGTCTCTTGCTTTCTTGTTCTATTACAATCAGCATGAAATAGTGTAGCCAGCATATCTTCAACTTTGCTTGTCTCCAAACCTGTAGACATTAATCTTCTCTTCTACATTGTATGAATAACCTTTAATAACCTTGAGTATCTAAATGTTAAAATTATTTACTCATCTACTTATTTGATCCCTAACTGGTTCAAGTATGAATAAATCTATTTGCCAGGTAAGAGCCACTAACTGCAACAAAGAATTGTAATAACCTTCCAGTTGAGTACAAGTGGATGTTTCTTAATTGCATTCTTTTTTTCCATTCAAAATTATCCTGTTTAAATGGGTAATTTTCAACAAGAAGAATAAATTCTTGCTAGTCGCTCTATTCTCAGAGAAAGTTGACAGAGGAAAATTAGTGACATCAAGATTAAAGAAGGTGTAATTATGCAACCATGTAATGACAGTATAAGACTCTAAGGAAATTATGGGCAGCATAAAAACAAAATGGTAGGAATAATGTTTATTCATAAACCTGTTAGTAATTTTCATGTTAATATCAATGATATATTAAGAAACATGATTCCTGAGCTGTCGAGATTGTTCAGTGGTTAAGAACATTGATCACTGCAGAGAATTTAGTGGGAATTTAGTTCCTAGCACCCACATTGCCAGCTGCCTATTTCCTGTAACTTTAGTGTTAGGGAATCCAACAGCTTCTGGCCTCTGCAGGCATCTGCATTAATGTGCACATGCCAACATAAAGGCACAACACATACACACACACACACACACACACACACATTATGTAATAAAATTAAACACCTAAAATTGTTTGCTTTCTGTTTACAAAATTTTGCATAGGAAGTGGATGTACTAATGACAATGTTATATTTTAGTTTCTTTGATTTCAGTTATCATCATAAGGCTTGTTCTTATTAATAGGTTATAAACATAAAATGCAAATGTCACTGCTAGCCAAGGTTTATGGAAAGTAGATATGCTGTCTAGAACCTTTCCTCTTCTTTTAAACCAATGTAATAGAGAGAAACCAAACATCTCAAGGATGGAAAAAACCAAACTTGTGAATTATTGCAGGAAGCAACTCTCCTTGTCTAATGGTAACATTTACCTTGAATTGTCATGATAATGAGACAAATCACATTTCTGTATTAAACAGCTGGCATGTAGAGTGTCTTTGTGATAACACTTGATAATAATGGAGTAAATATAGTCAGAGTTCACTCTGTAATTCATTATCAAATAAACGTGGACAACCTCATCATAGTAGATGCTGAATATTGTAATATTCTCCCTAGGAGGCAATAGTGTGACTGACTCCATAATGTTTCAGAGTAGTGCAAACTTCTTTTCATAATCTGTCAAAACATAGAGTGCTACCTGACATGATATTGAGTTATGATAAATATAATATTCTTAAATATTTTTCATTATTTATTATTCATCCTAGGGTTGTTTTCTGCTTTTTCTTATTTTTTTTCTTTTTCTTTTCTTTATTTTTGCCTTTGTGTCAATACAATTCTAATGTTATTACAGTTTCCTCTAGTTATTTATGCATTTTAATAGATTCTGCATGTCTTTGTTACCACAAAGACACTCCATATGCTAGCTGTTTGAAGAAGAAATGTGATTCTTTCATTCACACAAATGACATGAATTCATTAACATGACAAATCAAAGTAAATGTTACCATGTAATAAGTAGAGTTACTTCTCACAATAATTTATAAGGCGAATCTCCTTCTAGTTGAGGAAAGACCAAAGATGTTCTTCCCCAGTCATATTCCAAAGGTGAGGCAGACAGTGGGGGGCAGTACAGTGCAAGAAGCTCTTAGTCCTGGGCCAGGGCTTTGCATATTAATCCGAGCACCTCTTAATGTGGGAGCCTCAGGTTAAGTCACGTAATATTTCAGAATTTATTACTGTATTATAAAGATAATAGAATGTAATGATAGATGGTTTTTTTTCAGTTATAAGATCATGATCTGTCTATCCATTTTCCTCTGAGGAGCTGTGAGGTAGCCAGTATTTTGCTAAGTCATCAGACAGTTTTGTGGTTATACCAAGATTGTACTGTAGCTTTGCTAAAATACTTTCTCAGTTAGGTTTCAAAGTACACCATAGAAAGAAAAGAGTATGCCCTTGTTATTTTCAGTTATACTCGCTTTGGCATATGAGAATAGAGTATAGCCACTTAAAGTGAGAAAATTCATTCTTGTGCAAAATCAATATGCATTAACTATGAATCAATGATCATATAGCTTGACTACATCTTTAAAGAGCTGAAGGCAGTTTACATTTATTAGCTGGTATTTTATTGTTCCCTGATAAGCATCTCAGGGTGTCTTAATTCTGTCTGTTAGCACAGTCATGATATTATTTTCCAAAGACTTTTTGTAAATCTTCATTCTATAAAGTATGCTGATACTTGTACAAAATTAATAGTGTTTCTTGACTAGTAAGCATCTTCTCATTTAGTGTTTAGGATTTCACTATGATGTAAGTGTACAATGTTACAGAAGAGATTGAAACAATTAAGAATTACAATAAAATTACTTTTCTTAAGAAATCGTCCTGAATTTAAAGGTGTTAAATAAATTAAAGAGATCTTTATGGCTATCCATGTTTTCATGGAATTGAATATTAACATCAGTGCACAGTCTTCTGATAAACTCTCTTCAACATTATTATTTTGATAATATATCTTAATATGGCATGACATTCTTTATATATAGTTGTAATAATTTTATGTACTTATTAATACAGAAAAAGTCCATATTGTGTTTAATTTTTAAAATTTATTTATTTATTAATTTACATCCCAAATGCTTCTAACCCCAGTGCTTCCCTCACAGAATCCCTCCTTCCACCTCCCCTTCCTTTCTCCTCTGAAAAGATGAGGCTCCCCCAGAGTTCCCCCAACCCTGGCATTTCAAGTCTCTGCCAGATTAGGCACATTCTCTCCTACATTCTCTCTGCCAGACAAGGAAGCCATAGAGACTGAGCTGCCTCTACTCCATATGTGCCTAGACCTCGTTCCAGCCTACGAATGTTCTTGGTCAGTGGCTCAATGTCTGAGAGCTCCCAGGTGTCCAGGTTAGTTGACTCTGCTGTTCTTCCTTGGAGATTCTCTTCTCCTTCAGGGTCTTTAATCCTTCCCTAGACTCTTACACCAGTGTCTCCAACCTCAGTCCTATGTTTGGCTGTGGGTATTTGCATTATGCTAGGCTCCTGTTGCAAGCATAACAGAATATTATTAATAACGTTAGGAACTGGTACTTGCCCATGGGATGGGTTTTGAATTGGGCTGGTTATTGGTTGTCATTTCTTTCAGCCTCTGCTCCATCCCTGCATTTCTTTTAGACAGGACAAATTTGAGGTCCAGAGTTTTGTGGGTGGGTTGTTGTCCTTATCACTTCATGGGGGGTCCTGCCTGGCTACAAGAGGTGGCCTCTTTAGGTTCCATGTCCCCACTGTTAGGCATTCTGGCTAAGGTCACTTGCATTGACTCCTGGGAGCTTCCTCTATCCCAGGTCCCTGGGACTTTCTCAGATTCTCTCTTCCCCCTTCCTCCCCAACCCCTGGCAGCTGCAGATTAATATTCATTCTCCTGGCCCTCTGGGCCCCTCTTCTATCTCTCCCTACAAATGATCTTGCCTCCCCATTCCCCCTCCACTTCCCATCCAACCAGTCCCTCCCTTCTTCTGCATCCTATAACTATTTTATCCCCCTTTCTAAATGTGATTCAAGCATCCCTGCTTAGGTGTTTCTTCTTGATTAATTTCTTTGGATCTATGAGGTGTATCATAGGTATTTTGTACTTTATAGTTAATAGCCACTTATCAGTGAGTATATACCATGCCCGTCTGTTTGGGTCTGGGTTACCTCACTCATATATTTTCTAGAACTAAGTGCCTTCATAAAGAAATAGGAGAGATCTCACACTAGCAACTTAACAGCAAACTTTGTTTAATTTTTAAAAGCCTAGCAACGACGTGTGACCAGGATGAGAGGTAGAGTTCCTGACACACATCCTCCTTGCATCCTTCCTAGCCTCCTTTACCTGTGTTAGTTTGAAAATTCACAGTAGATATCTAGTGTTTACACAAAGCCAATTTGGAAATCCTTAATATTGGAACATTTTTATTTTCTATCAACCCAGAATTTGGATTGGAAATGGCATCCCTGCCTCTTTGGAAGCGCCACTCCTAATTGGCTCTGGGAAATCAAACACAGTAGAAATCTATAATAGAATAAGTTTTGAATCACTCACTCCATTTCTGCAAATTTAGGTAATGTGATAAAGTTGACAATGATTCCATTTTCTTATGTACATGTTTGTATTTTTCACCTATTTTTCAGGAGGGTTAGACTTTATGGGTGTAGCTTCCGTTGTTAGTTGGAGAAAGATTCTCACATCAAACCCCTGATCCTCTGGTTCTTAAAATCTTTCCACCCCATCTTCCTCAATGCTCCCTGAGATTTAGGTTCAGGAACTGTATTGTAAATGTTAAGGCAGGGCTCCATAACTCTGTAGTTTAATTGGTTGTAGTTTCTTTATGTTGCATAGAGAAATATCCTTGATGAGAGGCAAAGACTACCCTGATATTTAGGTATAAGGACAAATACACCAAGGGTAGTTAGATATTATGCTGGTTTAATAAACAGGTATCTGTAAGTTCTTTTTCAAAAGCATGAGTTCATTAGCCTCTGGTAGTTGGCTAGTTGACTAGTACCATGCATAATTTCCTTTTGTTGAGTATGTCTTAAATATAATTATAGAACTGTTACTTACTACAAAGATATATGTGCCATTACTATAAAAGCTAGTTCTCCAGGAATTCAGGCAAATTTTAGCTCAGGGGAAACAGTACCCTAAAAGATATCAATGAGTTGATATCTTTTACAAAAGGGTCTTATATTCCATCTCTGTGAAGCAAACAAGGCCACAAGTTTGTATGATTTTGGAATCTCTTGGACAACCCTGATCAACAACTTTACTTTTAAGTGTGTGTGTGTGTGTGTGTGTGTGTGTGTGTGTGTGTATGTGTGTGTGTGTGTTAACAGTATATGCACAAGAGTGACAGTGTCCGTGGAGGTTGGGCATTGGGTCCCTTTTAGCTGGAGTTACAAGCAGTTGTGACCCTCTGGACTTTGTTGATGTGAAGAGAATTCAGGTCATCTGGAAGTATAATACAACTCATAAGCATTGAGCCATCTCTTTATCTCCTTTATCTCTATTTCTTGATCATTGTTTAAAGCAGTTGTCACCTGGCAACACCTTGAGGAGCAATGAGTTTTATGTAAGATAAGATATCTAAGGTATTGAAGCTTTCATAATATGTTTCTTCTTATGATGAATTTGTCTTTTGCTTCTGTGTATTCTGTCCCCAATATATCCAATATGTGTGATGGTATCTAAGTATGTATATATATATATGTGTGTGTGTGTGTGTGTGTGTATCTGTATGTGTATATGTATATGTGTGTATGTAGATATTCCATTATATTAACAATGAATATATTGCTTAATAAATAAAGTATAAGCATAAAACCATGAGATATTAAGAATTATCTCTGGATTAATGTTACCTCTGTATTAAAAGAGATCCAAATTTAATTTTGGGATTTTTACATTCAGTTTTATAGAATTATATTGGTAGTGTATTGGTATATTTGTTTTCTTGTTATAATATAATATCAATACAGTAAAGAAAAAGCATTCATTTAGACAGGAATTGATTGATAAATATTTTGGCTGCCTATATTACTGGTCTGATTAACATCATAAATACTTATAGAGTAAGAGTATAAACACATGAACTAGAATCAATCCATAATTTATCTACATGAATCAAGTTATTAAAGATTGTGCAGGTTAGTAATTTCATTGAATTTTCATCCAACAGATTAAAGTCTTCTGATGGTCATTTTACATTCAGCAACATCAACAATGATGGTATTTCTAGACACCTGAAACACTGCAACAAGATATGATGTTATTTTCTTTCTTAGTTTTGCATTGCTGATGCAACAAATATGAGAAGACTAACGTGTGCTGTTTCCTTCATTCATAACTGAATGTTGGTACATTTTAAACCATGTGAAATAAAATGTAGGCTTTGCTTTCTAAACCAAGTCATTAAGTTTAAGCTCCTGTGTTTTCACTGCTCCTAGAGTTCCTTTTGTGTAAGTCTCCTATTATTGAAAAGACGTTATTTTCAATTCCACTTTTACTACCTGTATTCCTTAATTATTTTTTATACTTTATTTACATTTCAAATGTTTCCACCTTTCTAGATCTCCCCTTTAACCCACCAATCTCCTTCCCTTCCCCTGCCTCTATGAGGGTATTCCCCCAGCCACCCACTCTCCTCTTCCCTCCTTGGCATTCTCCTATACTGGAGCTTCTAACACCTTCAGCCAAACACCAAGGGCTTCTCCTCCCCATGATGGCTAACAAGACCCTCCTCTGCCAAATATGAGGCCAGCAGTGTGGGGCAGTGATCTGTGACAGGCAGTCTGGCACCTCCATGTGTATTCTTTGGTTGGTGATCCAGTCTCCAGAAGCATCAGGAGGTCAGGCCAGTTGACACTGTTGCTCCCTCCATGAGGCTGCAAACTCCTTCAGCTCCTTCCGCTCCTTTAGTCCCTTCTCCAACTCCTCCATCTGGGACCTCACGTTCAGCCCAATGGGTGCTGTGAAGTGACTCTTAAGTATTCCAAACTTTTGGGCTAATAGCCACTTATTAGTGAGTACATGCCGTGTTCATTCTTTTGTGACTGAATTACCCTGCTCAGGATGATATTTTCAAGTTCTATCCATTTGCCTGAGAATTTCATGAAGTCATTGCTAATATCCAATGTATATAAAGAACTCAAGAAGTTAGACTCCAGAGATCTAAATAAAACTATCAAAAAATGGGGAACAGAGCTAAACAGAGAATTCTCAACTGAGGAAACTCGAATGGCTGAGAAGCACCTAAAGAAATGTTCAACATCCTTAGTCATCAGGGAAATGCAAATCAAAACAACCCTGAGATTCCACCTCACACCAGTCAGAATGGCTAAGATCAAAAATTCAGGTGACAGCAGATGCTGGAGAGGATGTGGAGAAAGAGGAACACTCCTCCATTGCTGGTGGGATTGCAAGCTGGTACAACCACTCTGGAATCAGTTTAGCAGACCCTCAGAAAAATGAACATAATACTGAGGACCCAGCTATTCCACTCCTGGACATATACCCAAGAGAAGCTCCAAAATGTAATAAAGACACATACTCCACTATATTCATAGCAGCCATATTTATAATAAACACAAACTGGAAACAACCCAGATGTCCCTCAACAGTGGAATGGATACAGAAAATGTAGTAAATTTACACAATGGAATACTACTCAGCTATTAAAAACTATGACTTCATGATATTCCTTAAATCTTATCATTCCACTTCTGTGTCTGCTTTGCTTATTTTTGCTTTTGTTTTGTTAGTTTAGTTTTTTATGTTCTGCTTTGTTTTGAGATAAGATCTCACTTTGTAATCTGGAACAATCTGCCTTTGTCTCCTGGGGGTCAAACTCTGATGTTTCTACTATAGCCAGGACTTTTTCTAAATTAAATTAGCTATGCCATCTTGCTTCCTTGTATTGAAAATCAATGCGGTAACAATTTGTAGCATCAGAAACTGATCAGGATCAGTGAAGGATTAAATAAAAAGAAAGCAAAAAGTGTGACATCACTAGCTGCACTTTTGTTTCTGTCAGAGTAGAAGAAATTCTTCACTAGAGAGGAATTTTGAATGTGCTTTGCAATCACTCTGAAAAGAGAGACCTCCTTACTGAGTCCTTTCAATGGCCTGGTTGGTTTTGGTTTACCAGACATTGAACTGCATATTTTTTGTTTCTTTTTTGCTTTTTTATTGTATATTTTATTATTTACATTTCAAATGTTATCCCCCTTTCAGGCCTCCCCACTGGAAACCCTCTATCCCATCCTCCCTCTTCCTGATTCTAGGAGGATGATCCCACACACCCACCCACTCCTGCCTCCCAGCTGTGGCATCCTCCTATACTGGGGCATGGAGCCTTCACAGGACCAAGGGCCTCTCCTCCCATTGATGCCCAACAAGGCCATCTTCTGCTACATATGCAGCTGGAGCCATGGGTCACTCCATGTGTACTCTTTAGTTGGTTTAGTCCCTGGGAACTCTGGGGTTTCTGATTGGTTGAGATTGTTGTTCCTCCTGTGGGGCTGCAAACCCCTTCACTGATTGGTTGAGATTGGTGTTCCTCCTGTGGGGCTGCAAACCCCTTCACTGATTGGTTGAGAATGGTGTTCCTCATGTGGGGCTGCAAACCCCTTCACTGATTGGTTGAGATTGGTGTTCCTCCTGTGGGGTTGCAAACCCCTTCACTGATTGGTTGAGATTGTTGTTCCTCCTGTGGAGCTGCAAACCCCTTCACTGATTGGTTGAGATTGGTGTTCCTCCTGTGGAGCTGCAAACCCCTTCACTGATTGGTTGAGATTGATGTTCCTCCTGTGGGGCTGCAAACCCCTTCAGTTGAGCTGCAGATTTAATCTACTCTAAACCATGTACATAAAAAAACATAGAACCAAAACTCTTCTGAAAGTAATTCTTGATAACACGTAAACATTACTGAATGTCACTTTTTCACACCTAGATATTGTAATTTTAAATTAGACTATATATTGATACAGTAAATAAGGAGAATAATATATGTAAAATAGTAAGTAAATATGGGTAAGTGCTTACTTTAGATTTTAAACCTTGTGAAAGGTTGTTCATGGGTTAGCTTCTCAACAATACAGAAAGTTAGCAGATGCGATACTTGAACAATGAATACAGAAACACACTTGTTTCTTATAACTTCTGTTTATTTTCAAAAGTTTGTTGGCTTTATTGACCTTTCAATGAAGGCTCAGAGAATGTGTCTGGTGTTTGTAATTCACAAAAGAAATAATGAAATAAATAATGGAAACAGATTTAAATTTGAAATTAAGAGCATTTTAGTTTATTCCATACTCACATTTTTCCCAAAGCCATATATACTAGTTAAGTCTTAAAACTAAGCTGCATCCTCCCTTTCTGTCCCATGCTTTATATTAAGTACAACTTTAGTGTGTTTAAAGGTATCAGGTTGGAATTTTTGCCTTTCTTTATATTTTGGCATTAACAGTGAAAGATTATCATCCCACTAGAAAGATAAGACCAATTACTTTAAAACTAAACAGCATAGGGTTGACTCGAGGGAAGAGAGTTCATTAAAACCCCATAAAAGAGGCTTCCTCAGCCTTTCCATATTGCTCATGACAGTGCTTGAAAATCAGTTATATGTTAATCTCCAGTGACAATGAACTTTACCATAGGCTTTGGAATGAAAACAATCTTGTAACTCTCTCACATGTCTTTCTAGATAACTGGGAGCCAGCTGAATTGTGTAGATTGGAAGTGGTTGTTTTACTTTTATCTCCATAACATCATTTTTCTGAATGACTCCAAGGAAACAATGTTATTTTCTCAGGGTCTATTGATGAACTTAATCATTTAATTAATGATTTGTGAGCGCTAAAGCCATAATAAAGTGGGGTAGTTGTATTTAATCTACCTTCAGTGATGGGAAGATCATGGAAAATTCATTTGTCTAAGCAAACTGATCAAGATAGTTGTTTCATATTCTTATAATGGATTTTCTAAAGGGTTTAGAGACAGAAAGCACCACTTCAAAATTAAGAAGAGAATCGACTCCTTTCTGTGTTTCTTCTGAGTATTTCTTTTGGTGAGCAACAGGGGTTTGCTCAAAAACTATCATCAGAACTGAGTGTATACAGAATCTTTAAGTACTTACATTTGAATGCTTAAAAAACATACCCATCTCTTTTGCAGTTGTTCATTTCTGTGCACAACTCCCATTCACCTCGTCTCATCACTAAGCCCTGGTTCTGTTTTCTGTCCTTTTCACTCTTAAAACAAGCAACCACCACTAGCTATCAAGTGGTAACTACACTGAAGACATTGGTGTATCTAAGCTCTGCAAATGGAATCATTGGATTACCTTGTTGATAAATCTTAAACTTCTTGGAATGGAGTTACATTTTGAGCAGCATAAATACCTGCCACAGCTTCATGTGTCCTCCTGTAAGCATCAAATTTACAAAAGTAATTTTTATCAAAAAAATCACTTATTAGCACAATTGGCCTTGTTCACAGATACCGGATAGACAGCTGTAACTAGGGAGAGTAGGTGATACATTGAGATAGCATTTTTAGTAACTCAAGCTTATGAGACAGATAAAACAGACTGGGTAGGTTATTAAAAACTTTTTATTGATTCCTTGGGCTCCACATTGTGTACCCCAGTCCCGCTCATCTGTTTGTTCCCTCATGTGTGACCCTCACCCTTGCATCCTCCCCCCACACACACACACATGCACACACACACACACAAACACACACACTACTACTACCACCACCACCACCACCAACAACAACAACACATACAATACATTCATAGTGGAAACTGTAGTTTGTCACAGTGTGCCACATAGTATATCTCTCTGTCAACATGTGCAAGTGGAAGTCCACGAACAGCATGCTCACGTGCGCAGAGCTCCTACATGCTATCTGCAAGCATGCTAATCCTTTCACTAGCACTGTGGCATGCATGAATGGATGCAGATTATGACACAAAAAAATGAGGCTACCTAGAAAGGTCCTTTTTTGCAAGTTCTTTGACTCATGGCAAGCCACCTTTTATCCTTCTCTTAATATAATAAAATTATAACTAAAAAAACATTTTCAAAATATGCATCTCATCTATTGAAAAAATAACAGATTTTTACTTGAGGGAAGTTTTAGCAACAGAAAGATTATATGAAATGCTACGGTTTTAGGCATGTGTGAGGATCTCAGTTTGATTCTCCAGTCCCACAATAAAAAAATATTCATTAATACATACAAACCTAACTTCAGGGAATTTCCCTGTAGCTCTTCATTCTCAAAATTAAAGAGCCAATATTAATTCATTACTATTAATTAAGTTTCAAATCTCACACTAGAGCTCATACATATGTTTCCAGGATTTTGACATATGTATAAGAATCGATTTGTACATAGTCACTCAGATAGATTATCTGCTCCAAACATCTAGAGTTGAGCACTTCCACCCTTCCCTCCAGCTCCAGGAAAGCAGCATTTTTCTCAGGGTCTCCATACATTGGCCTCTTTGAAAAAGATTATATTTGCAAATGTTCATTACAAAGCCTGTAATATTATCTCTTTTTTCCTTTAGCATTATAGTTTAAGCTTACTCTATATACATTTTAGGGGTTAGCAGCTCATTTGTTTTTCATTTTTGAATATGATTTCCTTCTGTCATATGCTAATTGCTTTTCCATTTTCCCTACTCAGTAATATCCTGGTTGCTTCTAGGTCTTGGAATTAATTAATCACATACCAAATTTGTATTTATATGTATTTTATCCTATTAGGAAAGTATGAAGAAACAGAATAAAGATGTATTAACAGTTATAAGAAGTTGCCAAATGGTTTTTGAAGGACATTCTCTATGAATTTTAAAATATCGAGAGCAATGTGTTGGAATTTCTAATGTTTTATACCCTTAAAAGTATTTATCCTTACCAGTATTTTCCATTTAGTGATTGTAATCAATATATCAATCATATTTTAGTTTTATTTTGAAATTATATGATCTTATTACTTTTGAGAATCTTTTAAAGAATTATATTATATGTAATTTGCTTAGTTTTTCTATATTTTTGTCTATACTTATTTGTTTTGTTATTTGGCTTTTGTTTGTTTCTTTGCTTATTTCTTTTTTAAACAGTTTCACTGCATAGCCCTGACTGTCTTGGAACTTGACCTGTATAACAAGCTGTCTTCAAACTCAAAAATCTGTCTTCCTGTGCTTCCTGAATACAGGGATTGAAAGCACGTACCACCACTGCTAGGCTCTAATTTTCTCTATTTTTCCTTTTTTATTGGAGGTATCATTTATTTACATTTCATATATTATCCCCTTTCCTGGTTTCCTCTCTGGAAACACCCTATTTCATCCTCTCTCCCCCTGCTTCTATGAGGGACCTGCTTCTATGAGGGACCCAGCTATACCACTCTTGGGTGTATATGCAAAAGATGCTCCAACATATAACAAGGACACATGCTCCACTATGCTCATAGCAGCCTTGTTTATAATAGCCCAAAACTAGAAAGAACCCAGATGTCCTTCAACAAAGGAATGGATACAGAAAATGTGGTACATTTATATAAGCTGTCAAAAACAATGACTTCATGACATTCTTTGACAAGTAGTTGGAACTAGAAAATATCATCCTGAGTGAGGTAACCCAGTCACAAAAGAACACACATAGTATGTACTCACTGATAAGTGGATTTTCTCTATTTTTAAATGCATTGCTTGTTTACTTATTGTTGTAGTTTAAGAGTTATTTATATATTTTTGAATACTGATTGCTTATTAGACATGTTTTTATAAAGATGTTTTCTAGTGGGGGGCTTATTTTTCAGTATATTTTAAAGATAAAAAGTTTATAATTTTAAATGTTTAATATGTCAATATGGAGGGTGTGCTTTGCATTTACTGTAAAGAATTATTACTTAACTCATGGTTGTATAGATTCTCTTATATTCTCATTACTGGAAATGTATTGTTTTGTAATTTATATTAGTTCTACATATCATTTTGAGTTAATAAGCATAAAACTTAAAAGGTACATGCATAGTCCATGGTTATGACACCTTGATTGCTCCAGTCTGAATCTAAAAGATAAGTGTTCAGTTTATGTATTGATAATGATGTGTTAACTTGTTTATTTTTAGCATATAAATATCTAGTTATACTATTACATTTCCTGTGATGACTACCATGTTCCTTTTGAATCATCTTTGCTCCTTAGTTAAAATCATTTCACTTCATATGTATATATTCATGGGATTTTATTCTGTTTCATTGATCAGTTTGCCTATATTTTTCTTAATATCTGCCACTGACTGTTCCACTTCATAGCACATTGTGAATTATATCACTATCAGCCTTCAGACTTCTTTTTGCACCATAGCATTCTATTGTTTTTCACAAAATTCTCCTATTCTTTTAGGAGATACTGCAGTGGTCATAACCATTGAAGATCTATGGTTATAGAATTTATTGTATCAGGAACATATTACAAATCCAGAGATATATAGACAAGTCGTGTTTTACTAATAGATTCAGACACAAGTCCAGAATCTATATATGGCTTCTGATAAAAATGTCACTTTCTAATGCAAACACATATAACTATGAGTATACATACTAAGTGTCATTGTTTTAAGTGGTGTCTAGTAATCTTTTTAAATATAGTAGATTCTTTCTTTCTTAGCCTTTTATTCAAGAACAAAGTAGAATCTCATTCCAGTGTGGGAAATTATTTTGGAAAACATGAACTATTGCAAAGGATTTTTGTAAAGCAACAATGCAGAGAGGTTGGACTAAAGAATGAAATGTACAAAAAAAAAAAATTGCCTAGGATGTTGAGTTGATGGATTGAACCCAGACAATCTTGGCTTTAAGTCTCTGGAAACCCATAAGGAATGGACTGATAAAATTCAACAATAGGCAGAGAACCATTCAGTAAATTTAAGATTTAGCCAAAGAACACCAGTGTTGGGCACAGTCAATTCACTCGAGTGTGTGGAACATAGTTGCTATCATCAAAATGAGAAAGGAAAATCTGAGAGGATTAATGATGCAATTATGGGGAATGGAGCTAGAATGTCCAGTTGTGTAGGGTGTACAAGTAGAAACAAAACTTGGTGACTTTTTCTTTTGGTAGTTGATGATAAGGCAGGTTTATTCCTATAATATTCTGACTAAAATTAGAAAGGAGCCACTCATAGGGATAGTTTTAGTTTCGGATGAAGCAGGAGACACTTCCCAATGCATATGGTCTTTGGAAAAGAAGGAGCAAGGGAAACTTCCAATATTTGTACAACGTATCCATGTTTTGATCATTTCAGAGCTCTTTCCCCTGACTTAACCTACTAAATAACGGCTACTGAAAGACACAATGACCAAGTCAATGATGTGAGCAGAGGAACAATAGCCACACAATAATATCTGCTGTCTTCTCATTTTCTGGTTTGATGAATTAACTAGAGGTACCCAGGGGATGGTTTGCTTGTGAATGGTTTGTTTTGAGTGTTCATTTGTAGGCATGCTAATGCAGTATGTAATATAAGCAGAAGGTATTATTTATTCCATTTAAATAACATCTTTCAGAATTTTATGTAAATTCATGGTGAAACAGGGGAAAGTTGGGGCCATTTTTATATATAGTCAGATATCTTCACAGAAATAAGCAAATATATTGTTGACCTTTTAATCATCTCCTCTGCAAATCTAAGAACCATTAATAAAGGGAATGGATATTTCTATTAATAGTTGGACTTGATTTTGAAGCTCAAGAATCCAGATGTGTTAGGGTTGCTATATAGGAGGAAATGTAGGTTATAGTGGCATTAACTACTTGATAGCAACCATGTAAGATGTGTATTAATACACAATTCTCATATGGTCATTCTGAAGATCATAGAATTTTGGAAACAGTACTTATGGGAAACAGGTTTATGGAGTGCAGTTTGATAGCTAAAATCCTCATTTGTTAGATCACAATGGAAACTTTTCTATATTTTCTCTGTGCCCCAAACATCCATATATTTTTCCCAAGCTTCTTAAATTGATAAGCATGGCTGTCTTATAAAGTACAATGGGGGTTGTGTTTGTAGAGAGTGGCTCAGGCATCAGAAGCCCTGGCTGCTCTTACAGAACACAATGGAAACATTCCTGGCTCGCACATAGCAGTTTGTAACTACATTTCAGGGTACTCTGGTGTCTTCTGTCATTATCAGACAATATACACATGTACTGTGTAAATCTGCATGCAGGACAAATACTCAAATGCATAAAATAAAATAAATAATTCACTTTTAAAAAGGCCAGTGTAAGTTTTTACAGATTTAAAATGCTTAATGAAACTCGCTTTATCAGATCAGTTTGGAGTAGACAGTTCTCATCTCATAGAAGCATAGGGACAATGATGTATGTAGGTAATCACCAAAGAATATGTCAAAAGTATCTCTTTGTCTCTTTTTTATGAAATGTCCAATAGTAGGGAGAGGGAACTTATAGAGCCCACCTCCAGCAGGAAGATAGGGCGTCAAATGAGGGAGGGGTTGCCATCCCACAGTTAAAACTCCGATCCATAATTGTTCCTGTCTGAAAGAACTACAGGGATGGAAATGGAGAGTAGCCTGAGGAAAAGGAGGTCCAGTAATAGGCCCAAAGTGGGATCCAGCTCAAGGGGAGGCCCCAAGGCCCAACACTGTTACTGACGCTATGGAGCACTCACCAAAAGGGAGCTAGTATGACTGCACTCCAGAAGGCCCAACAAGCAGCTGAAAGTGTCAGATGCAGATTTTTGCCTCTAACCTATGGTCAGAAGCTGCTGACTCCTGCAGTTGAATGAAGGAAAGGCTGAATGAAGCTGAGAAGGAGGGCGACCCTGTAGGAAGACCAGCAGTCTCAATTTACCTGGACTCCCGAGATCTCTCAAACACTAGACCACCAACCAGACAGCATACACCAGCTGATATGAGGTCCCAAACACATATATAGCAGAAGACTGCCAGGTCTGGGTTCAGTCAGAGAAGGTGCACCTAACCCTCAAAAGACTGGAGGTCCCAGGGAGTTTAGAGGTCAGGTGGGGTAGGGGGTAGGGACATCCTTGTGAAGACAGGGGATGGGGAGGAGGTATGGGATGAGTAACAGTCAGAGGGTGGATGGGGCTTGGGGAGTAAAATCTGGAGTGTAAAATTAATTAATTAATTAATTAATTATTTTTAAAAAGTATCTCTTTGTCTCTTTTTATTTTAATGAAAATTTAGATGAAATGAAATAATCATCTACACTTCTTCACATCTAATATGGTTGATACTACCTGCTCTCAAATGTGCATTCACATGTGTTTCCATGAAAGCAATGATATGTCTGTTGACAACTCAGTTCTACTGGAGCACCATCCTTGCTAGAGTATATCAGTAAGACATGTTTCTAGCATAGGAACATCTATCTTTGCATACCTTTCTTTTCCTTTCTTATCATCCTTTAGGATTACAGGGGTCAATTTAAGCAGCTGGACATTTAAAGGTAAACTTGGAGATGAACATCTGGGCAATATTTGATTATGAGGCTGTCACACTGGTAGTTCAAAATATGCTTTCTTTTTAATTAAATGAAAAGAACATTGTGTAGTTTTATAAATCACTCGTGAATGCCAATCAATTATCTTTGAGATCTCAGAATTCCAAAGAACAGCATTCATTTTGTTTATAGCTAGAATCAAGCCTTTTTATTAATAATATTCCTTTGTAAAAAAGAGAGAGATGGGGAGTGATCCCTTCAACAACGATGCAATGATACTGAGTATCAAAAGAGCAGTCTACTCTTGTATATTATTTATCATGACACAGGATACAAATTAAAATTGACAAACGAAAAGCCACATAAGAATTTAAAAACCTAGATGAAATCAGGAGAAAACCAAAGTGCCTCTCTTGGCAGTGCTCCCCAGATTCATGTAAGTCTAAGAACTATTGACGAGTGACCGGGACATGTGTGACTTGTTATTATCTAGCAGCCACACTTATGGGAGCTTTGATGTTCACCATGTATGCTTAGCAGTGTGACATGTGACTGACCACACACTCACACTGTTGCACATTCCTTCTCAAGCCCAAAACTAATCCAAAATAATACTCAGTGTTAATGATACTGTGTGCTTGGGTGCCCTTGAGAATATGCAACCACTCTAATGTCATATTAGATAGAATATTCTAGGTCCTGGAGGGTGTCTTGAGAAGAACGTTGAACAACAGTCTTTAGGATAGGCCTTTCATTAGAATGAATGAGATTTGAATCGCTAAAGCCTGTTGAATTAACTCTTTTGTGCAGACAAATAATTATTTGATTACATGATCTTTAGTAACAATTCCAACTGTTTCTTGTTCATTGCTTTAAAGTTATACCTTACAGATTATCCTGTTTAATGGACAATTACTAAAATGGAGATAATACTGTGACTCCAGAAGTTCTGAGCAATGTGGAAATCAAGTCAAGCAGTTTATGTGACATTTGTAACCCTTTCAATTAAATATTACTTTCTTGAGAAGATCTACTCATCCATGGCACTCAATGCATTTCCCTCTCTTTCTGGAATGAGATTTATTTATTACTAAATTCTAAATACATTTTAATTTACTTAGATTCAAAATGTATAAAACATAATTTTTTTTCTACTCATCCACAACACTCAATGCATTCCCCTCTCTTTCTGGAATAAAATTTCTTTCTTTCTGTTCTGCATGATAATCACTATTTAAAACTCTAAGTGCTATATCACTGTCCAGTTTCTCTTAGGTACCTTCATTAAGTCTGTAATCCAGCCTTTCTTTATTATTATTATTATTATTATTATTATTATTATTATTATTATTTTCTATATAGCTGCAAATTCGAAGGTTGCAGTGTATCAAGTTAGCTAACAAAATAAGTAGAGATTGTTACAGGGATTTATCATGTGATTCAGCATAGGAACTACTTGGAAGTATTTAGAACACATCAAGTGCTGTATTCACAGAATGGATTACACAATTACCATACCACATCTCCACTAGATAAGTTGTTAGTTATATGTGTCCAGTGTGATCCTTGGTGATTAATTATTTCTTTTAATTTTTTTTCACCAATTCATTCCAGTGATTTCATGTGATAGGGTTGAAAATGCTAGATTGACCCTAGTAAAGCAGTAACTTAGCAACCATCAGGTCAGCGTTGATAGAACCAGGATCTTATTCTAGATATGCCCAAGCAATTCCCAAACATCATAACCAGGTATTCTATAACACAGGTGTGGTCTTCATAAACAGATTAGAGTTTTTAAGTGGCAGTGCTTGAACTATAATATTCTGTCATTAGCATATCTAAATCTGCAGGTACTAAAGAACAGAATATGAAGGAATATAAGTTTTTAAGCACAATTGTCTACATTTAGGAAAAATCATTAACAGGCTAAGAATTTAGTAGGAGACTTTAAACCTCCTAAGGAAAGAAAATTAAATATGAATGAATGTTTGAATAACCACTTATTAATAAAATATAAAGAATGAAAAATTCTAAATACATTTTAATTTACTTAAATTCACAATGTATAAAACATAACTATTGAAATTATACTTCATATTTGAGGATATAAATAAGCATAAATTAACATTTACTTAAATTATATATAATGTGCTCAGTATCTCTGAATGAAAATTAATCATTACATTGACTTCATACTTTCTTAAAGATAATTGTATTTTGAAAAGAATGTCAATTTACATAGAATAATACAATTTCAAAATGTTTTGGCTTTAGTAATACTGAAATTTTTGTTTAAATATTTGACTTAATTATGTAGTATTTTCTTAATTACATAAATTAACTCAGTTCATTATTTGAATAATTTTCATGTCCTAAATATATAAATATATAAATACCATTTAGTTTTAACAATTCAGAAATTATCTAGTTTATTTTATGCTTTTGTATTATTAGGTTTGGAAATAAAACTCATTTTATTATAAATGAAAAATAAAATCATTTTATGAAAACTACATATTGAGAACAATAAAATTACATTGTGCAGTGGAATGTGAAATGGTGAGACATGTGAAAGAACAGCACAGATTTTAATTTTTAATTATTTTGTATGTTGAAAACTAAGAATCTCCTTCTGTTTCAACTAAAATTAAATTTAGTGTAGACTTTGCATTCCATAAATCCTACTCACATGAAAATTGAGTAAAATAAAATTTTTGTCAGGGTTGTGTGGCCAGAACATGAAAAGATATGTTAGACATGATCTATTTTAAGAGTAAACTCTAAGTGTATGTAAGCTATTAAGTAAAAGTTTTTCAATAATATATTCATTGATTTGAAAATTTTTGTTTGTTTGTTTTTTGTTTTTTGTTTTTCGAGATAGGGTTTCTCTGTGTAGCCCTGGCTGTTCTGGAACTCACTCGGTAGCCCAGGCTGGCCAAGAACTCAGAAATCCGCCTGCCTCTGCCTCCCAAGTGGTGGGATTAAAGGCGTGCACCACCACTGACCGACTTGAAAAGAATTTTTAATATTGTACTTTGGACTTTTCTACACTCTGTCCTCCCCGTCTCCCAAATCCCCCTCCTTCTCCCCTTGCCTCCCCCTCCATCTCCTCCGCCTCCCCCTCCCTCTCCATGCCCCTCCTCCCCCTCCAGCTCCCCGCCTTCTACTTCCTTTGCTTCTTCTCACATATAGTCCAGCTTGTGTTGCTCAGGTAGTAGCATTGGGAGCAGGTCTTTTCCTTGTGTGTGGTCTGCCTACCAGAGGTCATATCGTTAAAGGAGATTAGGATAAACGTCCATTGCTATTTCTAATGACATTTTAGCTTTACAGTTTGGCTTTAAAATTTTTAAATTTGTAATATTCTATTATTTGATAAACAAACACTAAAGGAATGTCTTTTTATTTTTAATAAAAAAACTTAGCGTTTCCTGGAGGAGGTAAATTTAGCCCAGACTTCTTGGTAACTCCCTTCTTATTTTCCTGAAGCATAACTAAGTACCCTGCTTCTGTTTTAATTCTAATCTGTCCTGTGATCTCTTCTGATTACACTATTGGTAATCTTTTAATTTTTCTGAAAGTAATAAGCAAAGGAAGAGAATTAATCTCATTCTAAGATCTTTGTAAAATAATTAATAGGTTATTAAATGAAACACAGAACATTGTTAGAGTTAATAATTAATTCATTAATCAAAAAAAGTAAATTTACACATCTTACTAAGACTCCCAAAGTGAAATTTTCTAGTAGAACAGAGTGTATTTAATAAGTTAGATTATCCTTAATAAAAAGAAGAGTTTATATCTAGGGTAATACACCTTAAATATCTCCAAGTATAAAACTGTATTCATTATTTTAAAAATATAAAAATGTGTAAGAAATTTTACTTCATGTTGAGTGCCTTTAAACAGGAAATTGAGTTTGTACTAGAATGATAACTAAATATTGTTGATCAACTTTCCTGCAGTACAGTGAAAAACTTCAAGTCCCATTAAGCCTGGTTTATTAAAATACATAAATTACAATATAACAGAGTTATATTTTGGTTCCAACAAAGCTAGGCTTGTCTTGTTCCTTTAAATAAGATACTTAAAACTACTCTTCCTTCCTCAGTCCAGTTTGTTTCTTTCAGGACATTGGAGGAATTTGTGTAGAATTCATGTAGGAAATCTTTGATTAACAAAATATATTATTTAAATACACAAAAACAGAATGTATAAACTAGGCCTTAACTAGAAGAACCAAGTTTAAAAATCCAAATAATCAAACAAGTACAAGTAAGTATAAATAAGTAGTTAATGGTGTGGGGGGGGGAGGGGCAGGGATCATATGTAAGGAGGAAAGGGGAGAGAGAAGAAAGATCTGCAGTTAGGCAGAGGGTGTAATCTCTAGACATGCCAGAAACCTGGGATGGGGAGAGGTCCCAGAGAGTCCATGGAAGTGACTTTAGCTCAGATTCCTCACAATGGGGTATATGTATCCTGAAGTGGCCACTTCCAATAGCCAGGCATGACTCTCACTGGAGGGATAAGGACAGGAACCGACCCACAAAATTCTTCACCCAAAATGTGTCCTGCCAACAAGATGCGCACAGACTGAAGGAATGGCCAACCAATAATTACCCCAAATTGAGACCCATCCCACAGGCAAGAAACAATCCCTGATACTCTTAATGACACGCTATTAGCTTGCTGACAGTAATCTAGCACAACTCTTCTCTGAGAGGCTCCACCAGCCGCCAATGGAAAGAGATGCAAATACTAACACCCAAACATTAGATGGAGCTGGGGGAATCTTACAGAAATGTTGGGAGAGGAATTAAGGGACCTGACTCCACAGAAAGAATGTCAACTAACCTGGACCCTTGTGGGTTCCCAGAGACAGAATCACCAACCAAGGAGCGATCTTGGGCTGGACCGAGGCTGCTGCACATATGCAACAGATGAGCAGCTTGGTCTTCAGTTGGGTCCTCCAACAACTGGAACAGGAGCTGTGCCTGTTGTCTACCTGACTGCCTGTAGATCACCAGCCCCTAGATGGACTGCTTTGTCTGGCATCAGTGGAAAAGAATGTGCCTAGTTTCAAAGCAGCTTCATGCTTTCAGGGGTGGAGGTGTTACTGGAGTTGTGACACCCAGAGGGGGCTTCCCCTTTTCTTTTGAGAAGGTAGAATAGGGTGAGAATCTTGTGAGAGGAAACTATGAGGAGAGGGGAGCAGATATTGGGAGGTAAAGTGAACATAGTTTTTTTTTTTTCGAGACAGGGTTTCTCTGTATAGCCCTGGCTGTCCTGGAACTCTCTCTGTAGACCAGGCTGGCCTCGAACTCAGTAATCCGCCTGCCTCTGCCTCCTGAGTGCTGGGATTAAAGGCGTGTGCCACCACTGCCTGGTGAACAAAGAATTTTTAAAAAATAAAATGTAATACCCTTGAAAAAAATGAATGCATCTAAAAATAAGTATTTCAATGTAAATACCTTAGGAGTCAGTGAAGAAAATGTTACAACATAAAAAAATGAAAAAAAAATTAACATTAGGCATACATGTTATTGGAAAAATGATTTGATTTAAAATACTTAAATATTGGACATATTGAGGAAATCTAATCTGTTGATTTATGTCAAGACACATAATTTCTTTAAACCAAAAAAAGAAAAAAAGAAAAAGAAATTGTGAACCAAGACAAGAAGCAGACTCTTAGTACTGTCTATTAAAAAAATCAATAAACCCAGTGAAAAACCTCATAGAAAAACAAGAAGTGTCTAGGTTGTTAAAAGCAAAAAAAAAGTTGATCATAAAATAGTGTTTCAAGGTTATAAAATGACAATTGTATTCATCAACTATTTATTTTCGTAGGAAGTCAGAATCATTATTGCATAAATTATATCAGATTAGAATATGAGATATTTTTATATTTCATATCTCATAAATATGAGACATTTATGCAACAGCTTCTTACTAGATTTTGTATCTGTACATCCAAAACACATTAGACAATGCTTTGTATTTCAAAAGAACTAAAGGATAATTTTCATAAACCAAAACAAGAAAGGAAGGGTGCAAGTTTTAATACCAAACTTTCTGTTATATCTAGCTTACTTCCTCAAGCTACCAAAAGAAAATAAGAGTCATATGTCCAAGTTTCCATCATGATACTTAAGAAGGAAAAAAATTCAATAGACAGAATTAAATTGAAAACTAGTCTGAGAAGTACTGTCTGTGCTGAAATCAGCCATCTCAATGATTATGTTCTGTCAGGCTTCCAAGTAAGAAATAAATAAGTTTCCCAATGATTTTGCAATTTAAGTACCTACAAGTAGAAACTAAATGAACTTGCAGCAAATAATGACAGGAGCCAGTTCAATCAGGTTTTAAATATAACAAATGCTATTAATAATGGGCAGTCTATTGACTGCTTTCTGATTTGAAAACCTAAAGGCTGAAACACAAACAGAACTTCTGTGCTTTCACCTGATGCCTATCAGGTCATATGTCTGGGCCAGGCTGTGTGTTCCAATAGGGATCCAGGTGTATTAAATAACTGTATAATTTAAAAGTGTTTCACATTTAAGCTTTCATTATTTTCTCAAGATACCCCTTTGTGTAGATTTGTGTAATCCAAATTGTGAAAATGAATCACAATTTTTTTTTCTGTCCAAATATATTGCATAAGGGATGCTCAATTTGTAGTCACTTTTTGAAACTATAAACAAATCATCCTAGACAACATATTTTCTAGTGTTTTATAGCACAGAATTATAAAGAATATCACACAATACTAAAACTATTTGAAATTCTAAAGTTGTATAAGGTGCTTTTATTTCTTTATTAATCTTCTAAAGTATTTAAATCAATCAGTAAACTATTTTTCTTAGTTTAGATTCAAAGATTTCTTAAAGATGACATATCTTATTCTGTATGTATTATAATGATACACACACAAACACACAAACACACACAAATACACACACACAAAATAAAGTGAGTAGAATTGCAAAAGTAGTTGTGGTCACCAATATTGAACATTAATTTTGAAGGAAAAAAATGACACAATCTGAGACAAACAGAAAATGTAAGATCTTAAAGAGGTTTTCTATTTTCATACCATCATGATGTCTTTTTTAGAAGATCAGACTGATTTCATTGAAATGGTTTTACATAATAGAATTATAATTGTTTGAATGAGTTTGGACTGCTAAAAAGAAGAAAGTATAGTAGAATAAATGACTTCCAAAACCAGCATTGTATTGGGTTTTAGGAGGCTGGAAATCATATCAGATGCCAACACCAGATCTGGTGAGGTTCAGGCTCAAGGTCTACTGATTGTTTGGCAAATCTTCTCATGGTGGAGAGACAGAGAGTTCTCTTTACTTCTTTGAAAGGAGCAATGACACCACTTGTAATGTCACTGAACTTATACTAAATTATCTCTCTACGTTTGTACCTCCTAATACTATTGGAATGTAAAGCTTCCAACGTGTAAAACAGAAACAATCTATTGCACATATGTATCTGTTTACAAAATATGACATCAGCTTAAATATAAGCCTACAATTATTATCTAGTACATTTAAGAAAGCAGCTTGCTCAGTTTACTAAAATAGTTTATAATACATGAGGTAAGTTAAGGTTAGGAACTTCAGTGAGGGTCCTCTAGTGTAGAAATTGGAGAGCTGAAAAGTAAATGAAAAGGAATGAAACTTCAGATGAACAGAGTCCTGTCATTTGAAGAGGCAGCTTCTTCCTGGTTAGGTAAATGCATCATAATGCCAAACAATGGTTCTGCCTTCATCAATTAATAAGTGTAAATATTTGATGATTCCTACTGCAAATGGAACATACATCCTCCAGTTCAAGTTGCGTAATAAATTCACTGAATTAACCTAGAAAATTTCATGCAAGAATCTATGTAAGATTTCGTCTTTCAGGAAGCAGAGTACTCGTCTCTCAAATGTCAGTCAGAAACGGAATCCAGGATGACTGTCACATTTCCATTGTTTACAAAACAACTCAGATTGCCCACTTGCCTCACTCCCACCATCCCAAACTAATTTGTCATTAATATTTTACCTTGTACCCACACCCTGATTTATATTCTTGTTCCTGGAGAAAAAGAACTTTTCCCACACTGGGTTCAGAATGCTTTTTTATAATAGAACTGAGTCCCATAGCACCTCTCTTTCCTTAAAATAAAATCTAGCTCTTCTACAGAATATTTGAATTGAGGCTGGGAACAAAGAGAGTGAACAGGGTAAAGGGTTGGGGTGAGTTAGAAAGTGAACATGTTAAAGGTTTATTGAATATGCATATGGAAATAAACCAAACATATCATTTATACAATTAATTAGGGGAACAAACTTCATACATTTAAAGTGATATTAAAAGGCAACCTGCTTAAAACTTTGTGTGGCTTCAGCACAAATCTTTGAATATGACCTTCAGTGTTTAATCTGACTTAGGACATGGTTGGCACTTAAATAAATGCAGTCCAGAACCCACATGAAGAGCAAGCTGCACATCTACATATGAGCAAGGATGTCCACATCCAGCCAGTGTATGTCTTTTGGTTAGAAGCTCTGAGAGCTTCAAGCATCAATGTTAGGTGACTCTTTTGGTCTTCCCCTGGAGTTCCTATCTCCTTCCAGTCCCAAATCCTTCTTCGTATTCTTCCATAAGAGTCCCCAACTCCATCCAGTGTTTGGCTGTTTCTTCTTACTGTTTATTCAAGCTTGTTCTTCTTATTACTCAGTGCCTCTGACTCCCTATTCACACGGTAAGCAATCTCCATCCTGTCATGATTTATGTGTTTTGTTCATTACAAGCTGTGGATAGGAGCTGATCTCTAGCCATTGATCTTGAATAGACAGATGACTCTAATTAAAAAGTAAAATACAATCCAGGACTGGCCTTAGATATGCTGCCTGAAACTCTCAAGTGACTTTTTCCTTTTATTAAGAAACTAACATAACTATATTTTTATCTAGAGACTAATTTTGCTTTTATTTAGCACATAATACACATACATTGAATCCTTCCAGAACATGAGATTCTTAAGTCAAGAAATTTGGTAGCAGGAACTCCTTTTTTCCAACATCTCCAGAGGGAAAGTATCACACCTCCATCAAGTTTAAGAAAGCCATGTCAATGGAAATCCACAGAGACAATTGCCCCAGTTAGTGTACTAAATACAACTCTATTGAGTTATATTCTCTGATAGACATAACTACAAATCTCTAACAAATCAAAACTTACTATAATTTCTGGATTTTAAGGAGATTCATAGGTATGAAAGGTAGATGGGCAGGGATGTGAGAAAATAGCAATGAAGGAAAGGAAATAATGAAGAAGAAAACGCAAATTATTTTAGTAACACTGAGCACACAAGCAGAGGGAATATCACCATTCATTAAATATAGAAAAAAATCATTTAATTGAAGAGCTTGTAAAGGAAATTCTTCTTCTTTTCTTACTATTTATCCTTCTATTATGCACCTTACTTCCATTAATGAGATTTCTCTGCATCTGACCCATTCATCTGCTTGTTGGGCCTCTCAGAGGGCATCAATGCTAGGCTTTTGTCTGTAAGGACACCACTGCAGCACTGTCAGACTTAGGAGCCTCCCCTTGAGATGAATCCCTAACTGGGCTTCTAAATGGACCTTCTTTCCCTCAGTTTCATCTCCAATTTTTATTCAGGCAGTTCCTTTAGACAAGAACAATTCTCAGACAGAGTTTTTAACTGTGGGATGGAACCCCATCCCTCCACTCTACTGGAGGTGGATTCTTCATGTTCCCTCTCTCCACTGTAGGGCATTTCATCTAAGGGCCCTCCCTTTGAGTCCTGAGATTCTCTCACCTCCAGGTATTGGGTGGGAGAAAAAAATTGAAACCCTGAGAGCCAGCAGAAAGAATGGAAACAGGCAATCTCAGGAGGCAGGAGTTGGGGAGATTCTCCAGAACGCACCGGAGACCCCCGATGATTTCTTTCTTCTCCCTCCCGAGTGGGATTGAGGCATTCTCACTTGGGTCGTTTGGCTAGTTAACCTTTCTGAGTTCTGGGGATTGTATCCTGGGAATTTTGTATTTTTGGGGAGGATATCTGCTTATTAGTGAGTACATACTGTGCATGTCATTTGAGGACTGACTTGGATAACTCACATACCTTATATGTCCAAGATACCAGTAGGTTTACCTTGTAATTTTAACATATCAATATGCCTTGCTTCTTAAATAGCTTTTGTTAAAGCTTGAAACTTAAACAATTCATATGAAACTAGCTCATGTATTTAAGAAATTGGTCCCTGGTATGTAATAGATTTAGGGGAAATTGTGAAAATCTTAAAAAATATATATTTAAAAATGAAAGAGAAGAAGGAAGGGAGAAAGGGAGGAAGGAAGGAAAAGAAAAAGAAAAAATGGCCTAAAATGGCCTCAAATTTGTAAGCATCTGATTAGTCTACCAAAAGCTTTAATCATGGCATACTTCATGATTAGAGCTCTTTTTATTCCATAAATATAACATAGATCAATGCCTTTCAAACACTAACCAACTGTTATTTTATTCTTTATTCTTAGACATACATTTCAGAGTTAGCTTGTGGCCAACTAAAGTAAAGATGGCATTTTTCAGTCTGTTTTGCATGGATGATTATATGACTCAAGTCAATAGTATATGTGCGAAGTTGCATTAATAACTCTTGATAAATTATTTTACTTAAGGTACATTATACTTATTTTCATATGTATTCCTATGGTCTTGAATGAAGATATGCTATACCTTAAGGGGATATTTTTCAAATGCTAATGTGGATAAATATGTCCTGGTTTCTAGTAAACCCTTTATTTATTAGAAGTGTAAGCATCTATCAATTTTAAGCTGTGATTACTTTACATGCTTTATACTGATAACCCAAAGCACACAGTTAATTTTGAATACTAATATAAATATCAAAATAATTAGTATACGTGTATTTTAGGTTACTTTATGGCTTGAATTATATTACTCAATAATTCAGATACTTTATGACATGATAGCCTAAGCATATAACACTAAAACTTAGGAAGGTTGACTAGGAAGATTGCTGTGTATTTTTGGCCAATCATGGTTTACATAATTATAAGCAGAGTAGCCAAGTGTATCAAGCAAAAAATGTCTCAACAGAAAGAAAGGAAATAACAAACATACAACAAAACCATCCAAACATATAAATGTAAACTTTTTTATCTCAGGTGATAGGATGAGATGAGAGCCATACCCAAGGTGTACAATACACAGCTTTGGCTGAGCCCAAAACATCTCTTTGTTCTAGCTTTCCCTAGGCTGAGGACTGGAATCTTCTATCTTCCATTCCATCTAATCTAGGTTTAGAATGTTCCATCATATAAGACTTACTGCTGAATAACTCACCCTTTCTAGTTCTTTCTAAACTCTGGCTGGCTGGTTCAACTCAGCTGTTCTGCCCAAACACTGACTGATTCAAACTGGCTTCTCATTAAATTGCTCTGTTTGGCTTTATACTAACTTTGGCAATATGTTCTAATCTTACGGCTCCTTTACATTCTCTGGCTCATTCTGTCCTCACCTATGTCTAGCTTTGTTCTCTCTGCAACCTGTCTGTAAAACTGTCCCCACAGATATGCCGTCTCTTTCCTGTCTCTTTTCTCATGAAAGTTGGATGTAGCCTCTCTTTGACTCATTCTTTTCTATTTTTCTCTGATTTGTCACTTTGTCTGCCTCTCAATTAGATATCATTATCAAACACTGATGCTTCCTTCTACAAACTAACTTTATCTACATGGTTTGGAATTAAATGTGGGTGCTAAGGGTGTGCCTGTATTTCAGCCACAAGGATTAAAGATACGTCATTACAGCCGGATCACACAGACCGAGAATAACTTTGGATATGAACCCGTGCCAGAACAGCCATGTTAATGGATCAAGATTCCTCTACTCAACAACTCCAAAACAGAAAAAAAAAATCAGATGTTAAAGTACTGACTTCCAGTACATTAAAAAATGGCCATTTCGTTCTCATGAGATCATATTAGAGTTGAGGAAGTCCCTACTCCAACATGACCAGAGTCTGTATGAAAATCAGAGTTGTAAGAACAAATATGCTGTCAGGGAAAATATCATATGAAGATTACAACTAAATTCCCATGGACAGGGGTCTGCCAAATCCTGCCCCACCGGTTCAGAGAAGTTATCGCTCTGCTCACACTTTGATTTTAAACTTCCTTCCTGCAGAACTCTGGCACAAGTTTCTATTGTTCTTTACCCCACATTGAAGTGCTTTAGGACTGGAGGCCTAGAAAACCTATAGAGTCATTTTTAGTCCCTCTCATAATTTAACATGAAAATTCATTGCTACTGACTAAAAATAAAATCAATTTATTTCATCATTATTATGTAAATGTGCATGAATAACATAGTGAACAATTACATTAAAATATTTAAAGCTAAATTATTGTGCAGCTGTAGATAAATTAAATTCATAATTGATATTTAATGCTTCTTTTTTAACTCTTTCTTCCCTTAAGAAGAAACTACCATGAATCCTGAAGTATGACACCAGCTACAATGCCTCCATTCTTATACAAAATAATCTGAGAGATAGTTACATCATAATGCAAAGGAAATTAAGAAGGGTTGTGCTCCTATAATTCTACCTGCAGAATAATGACATCATAGAAACATGATATATTTAGAACTTGAGATGCTAGAATTCACATCATCTCAAAGAGTTCACATACCTCATTTCAATGAATAAAGTATATTTTATAAGAATTATATTGTCAGTAAAATTCAACACATCCAACATGAGTTGTCAGAGAAGATCTACAGGATGCCCCTTTTCCTATTAGTCTCAAAAGTGAGATGGTATGGGATCAGTGAGCATTAACTGTGTTATAAATATTCCAGTGTTTAATCCACCACAGCACAGTTGTTCTTAAACTCTGAATGTAAATTTGAAATTTCTCTAAAATTACTATGCTACCAAAAAAGATTTAGTTCCAAGCCAGGTGTCATCCTAGGTATGTTTAGATTCATTTTTGTGATTTTGTTAAATATATTTTGCTGGATATATTCAAATACATCTTTATTTCTATGCACATAGAAAATCCAGTATGTTATTTTATACTGTATTCCAGAAAGCATTTGCATTTCTTTCTATAGAGATAATTTATGCTACACCTGAAGAAACCTTTTTCTTGGCTTGCGCTGGAAGCCATAGCTGAACTTTGGCTTAAGGTAAACAGATACATTTATCATTTTTATGTTCTCGCCTTATATTATCAATGAAACTTAGATTAAATTGTATGTCATGTGGACATGATCATGAAATACAACTCTTAATGTAATTTCTATTAAATTATTCTTGATAAAAATAATGTTTGTGTAAGATGCTTAAGGTCATAAACTCAATGAATCTCTATCTCAATTAAAAAAAGAAGGAACTTTTTTTTACATTAAGCAAGGACAGGATATATGGGAGTGGTTAAAAGAAAGAAAAGGATGGGTGAAATGTAATGATATTATAATTTCAAAATTTACAACAGGAAGGGGACTTTATTTTTTTTTTCCTTTTTAATCGCAGAATTTACTATGGTTTTCAGATCATAGTATCAAGAATGAATGTAGCATTCAAACCATGAATGCATTGCATCACGGTTCTAGAAGTCTGAAAAAAAAGTTAACAAAACCGTGTCTAAAGGGTGAGACCATCTTGAAACTTTTCTCTGGTGTTCAATAATTCTTTGTTTTCTTGTGTTACAAACCTTTCGTGTACCTTGATGTTAATCCTTGTATGTTTTTTAAATGAAGACACCAGCCATATTGTGTGAAGTCCTACCTACTGTACGTATAAGTATATATAATTAGATTGTTCTATAAAGATGCCAGAAGCAAATAAAGCCCTATTACATGGCAATGGCTGCTAGGACTTCTCCGTGTTGCCATTAAAGTCATAATTCAAGCTACTCTACTGACTGTACTTGACATGCTTAAAATGTTTATTTATAGATGTATAAATGAATTACGAATAAAAATATTGTTAGTCCATATCAAAATCATGAACCCTAATGCAAATGTTACTAATATAGCAAAACTAGTGTGTGTGCTCTAGGTAGGATTGGATGTTTAATATGTAAGATGGAAAAATTCTTAGAGTGCATGAGAAAGTTCAGAAAAAATAATCAATCTTACTCATTTACTTTTGCCCTATATTTTTCTTTTATTGAAAATATTTTTTCATATACTATATTCTGAACATGGTTTCTCCTTTACCAATTCCTCCCAGATCCTCCTAACCTCTTCACCTTCTCAAATCCATGTGTTTTGGTTCACAAAATTTAAGTGGGCAATCGGATTCCTTCTTGATCACCAGAAAAATTACTGTTTTTACCCATAATCAACTCACAAAAATGAAGGGCGTATATTGACATCTGGTGCATTATTTTTGTTCCATGTAGCATTGGCATAAAATTGAATTCTCTAAAATACCTTTGAATAGATTTACATAAGTTTGTGCATCAACTAGATCTAGATAAAACTGTATCTTTAGGTCTTAGTATATATAACAGTTTGCTTTATTTTACAAGGACGTCTAGAAAAAAAGTGAGAGAATATATCCCTTAGCATATCACTTGCTCTTAAAATCCTGCAGAAATTTCAAACATCTATTGTTCTGTTCGCCTTTGTGATAAGTCCTGAGGAAGAAATGAGACATTTATATTTATATTGCTTAATCTTAAACAACAGATAATCTTACGGGATTGGAGTGAGAAAAGCAAGCTTAATCATCAAAATTCTATAGGGTAGGTCATGAATTTCCTCTGTCTTTCTTGAAATAGACTTGGAGAAAGACATTCTTTGGCTCTCATATGGCCAAAGATAGAAAGATATACATATAGGGGACTAGGTTATGTTAAGAGAGAGAAATCCAAGTGTTTCATGATTGATGAGAAGATGTTATGTAAATAATTACATTATTACACATCATTGTTATATATTTTGGTGAAAATGATAAGGTCATGGACAAAAACTCAAGGATCAAACATCATGGAACATGTTTGAACAAAATTCGTTGAAACAAATAAAAAATAAAGCTATGTTTCAATAATTTTATTTTTAAATTTGATTTATTTCATTGTATATATATATAAAACTACGTATGTATGTACCAGTGTGCATGAATGTGTTTTCAAGAACATGAAGACTAAAAGGTAATCCTGACTATAGTTTTTCAGGAACTACAAGCAACTTATTCTAACACAAACTTTCTCCATGACTGAAGTTGACCATGGAGGCTAGCCTGGCTGATCAACAAGCCCCAGGACTCTCCCTCCCTCCACTCCTCCTGCATTGTTAATATAAGCTTACACCACAGGAATTGGAAATTTACATAGTTTTGAGCATTCAACTCCAGTCCTACCCCTTTCAAAGCAAATACTACCAAGTGAGCTGTCTTCTCAGCTTCATTTCAGTTATTTAAAAAGGAAAAGAACAGAAGCCTTTTTATATGATTGAAGGAAATATAGAAATATTGATTATATGAATAATTAGAAAAAGTAGATTCCAGAATTCTTTGGATTTTCTGATTACTGTAAGGCTGTTCAGCAAGGCTTCTCAGTAACCCATCGTGAAAACACACATGGCTTTGAAGATTGCTAATGAGTCATGTACTGTGGAACAGATTTTGATATTCTAATAATCCCAGTCAGCATGATGCTGTAAAAACTGTGCCAAAACTAATTTATAACAAATTCTTAGTGAAAGACAACGTATTATAACATTTTTTCCATAATTGTGCTCCAGTATTGAGTAGGAAATAAAATATAAAACTATGTAAAATTATTAAAATCATACAACCTAAGTACTATACATTTAAATGATACACTATCTGTAATAATCTTGATTACTTACAATATGCTGGTATTGTTGCAGTTCTTTATAAGAATCCAATACTTGGGTAGTTTTAAAAATCATAATTGGGTATCATATAAAGTTAGTAAAATTCATAAATAAGCAATAAAATTCCAATTAAGTCACAGGTCCCATGGAAATATAGCTTTAAAAAGGGAAGACCCATTTATTAGTACAAAGCTATTTGGCCTTGAGGTACAGTTAGATAATTATATTTATAAACGTAATTTTTAATATAATGAAAAACAGCCCTTATTATTAGAGCTGTAAGTTAGAATTCCGATGGTTAACTTTTGCTAATTATTTTTCATTAAAAAGAACTGCATGAACTGCAACATTCTTCAAGCCACATAGCTTTTACATACAACCACAAGGGAAGTGTACACTGATTTTTGTTTTGTTTTGTTGTTGTTGATAAGACAAAATTCTGTGACAAAATAATTTATAAGAGAATGGTTTATTTTAACTTACAGTTTAAAATTAAAGTCCATCATTGCAGGGAATTTAAGATGGCAGTAGTAATCATTCTATATCCAAAATTAAGAAGCAGGGAACTGTAAGTATTAACCTCACAGCTCTGTGTTTCCTTTTATATAGCTTAACATTCCTGTCCAGGGAATGGTGCCACCCACACTGGGCTTGTCTTCCCATCTCAGTTAACATAACCAAAATAATTCCCCACAGGCATGTCTAGACCCTAACTAATAGGTCCTTCTAGATCTTTTCAAGATGACAACTAAAATTAACTTTTCCACAAGTTAATTGTACTTATAGTTAATTAGAATTCCACCAATATCTGTATGAACCTCCAAGGGACTATAATATCTCCACCTCATCTCGTGTTTCAAGTGCTTTCTTTCTTTTCCTCTTTGCTCGCCATCCCTATTTACCTAATCACAGCCAATTTTCCTGTTGTTCTCAGTGTAGTGAGATATAACTCTATTTCTTGACTTAAAATACGCAGTGCTTCTTAGAAGGAAAAACAAAATACTCACAGAAGTAAATATAGAGACAAAGTGTGGAGCAGAGACAGAAAGAACGGCCATCCAGAGAATGTCCCACCTGGGGATCCATCCCACATGCAGTCGCCAAACCTGGACACTATTGCGGATGCCAGGGAGTGCTTGCTGATGGAAGCCTGATATAGCTTTCTCCTGAGAGGCTTAGGCAGAGACTGACAAACACAGAGGCAGATGCTTGCAGCCAACCGTTGGACAGAGCGCAGGTTCCCAACGGAAGAGTTGAAGAAGGGACTGAAGGAGCTGAGGAGGTTTGCAGCTCCATGGGGAGAGCCCCAGTGTAAACTGGCCAGACCTCCTGGAGCTCCTGGTGGCTGGACCTCCAACTTTATTGTACACATGGAGGGACCCATGGCTCCGTGTATGAGACAGAGGATGGCCTTATTAGACAGTAGTGGGAGGAGAGGCTCTTGGTCCTGTGGGGATTCAATGCCCCAGTGTAGGGGAATGCCAGGGTGGGAAGGCAGAAGTGGGGGGTCAGTGCAGGAGCACCATCATAGAGACGGGGGAGGTAGGATGGGATAGAGCGTTTCAGGAGAGGAAACCTAAAAAGGGGATAACAATTGAAATGTAAATAAAGAAAACATCCAATAAAAGAAAAAAAGAATGGAAATAGTAAACATCTAAACATAAAAAGCACAACTCAGTGTGGATTGGTATACTCTTCTCTAGGGATCTTTGTTTCTTTAACTCTCAGAATTCTTCAGTTGCTTGTAATTCTTTGTCTAGAGTTGAGGCATCATGAATTTATCCTGAAAATATATACATACGTATATGTAATGTTACATAGACTGTGCGGGATATATTTATACCTTTTGGGAAAATATGCATATGTAAACACACACAATTCCCAAAAAAAAATGATTATGTTTTTTTAAAGAGAGCAAAGAGGAAGGGGTGCATAGGAAGTTTGCAAGAAAGGAAGCAAACAATGATATAATTATATTATAATCTCAAAAATTACTATTTTAAAGCATGGTTTTCTCAGCGATTATTTTCATTTATTCCAAATTTCCTTGGCCAGTTCCCCAACAAGCCCATGGGGCTCTTTCATTCTCCAGAAACTGCCTAAGGCATGCCTACAAATTACTCTCTTTGTTGAGGTTCAAAATGAAAATAAAACGTGTATTTTTAGTCTTTCCTCTAAGAGAGAAGCAGCCTTGTCAAAATGCCATTGGTTGAAATACACTACAGCAGAATATTGAATCAGAACTTCAGAACACATTTCATTTTAAACCATAAATCAACTACCTCCCAATTCTAAGTGAGATTCAGAGTATGTCAAGCATGAATCAGCGACAATCACAGAGCAGAATACCTGTCCCATCAGGGCAGGAAGCCCTTGCATTACTGGTTTTTCTAAAGCTCTGGTTATGGCACAGTTAAAGGAGAAAGACAGAGTTAAAATGTTTTATCTCCTGTGATAAGGCAGAAAAAAAACACCTCTAAAATTACCCACTATATCACTACAATGAAGAAAAGTCAAGATAACACACTAAGTTTAACATCCTGTAAAGCACTGTGTTAATAACTATGCTGCTTTTGTACAAACAGAATCATTTGACCTCTTTCTTTCATTTTTTATAACTAACAAAGATAATGAATCAGGCAGAACTAATTTTAAATGGGAAAAAGAATGCTTAAAAGATACATTAATTTCATACACTTTTGATGTTGAAAATACATTAATAGAAGCTGCTGCCAATTAGGCTTCATGAGAAAAGACACCTCAGCAGAATGAAAGATCTCCTGCTCAATTGCAAAAAGTTCCAAATTTATCACCTTTATCTTCTTGCATTCATAAAATTCCCATCCCACAGAATGTTATTCCATAGGAAGCTTTCTAAGTAAATCAAGGAAATACAATAGAATTGTTTATGTTTCGTCTCTTTATGTTACCCAAGCTAGCCTTAAACATGATGTAGCCCGGATATTCTTGAACTTCTGATCCTTCTGTCTCTTGCCTCAAGTGATAGTTGGACAAGTGTGTGTCACCAGGCCTGGATCCTGTACTGCTCACTACCATGTGTACTATAGCAAACATTTATAATGCCAAGTTACATAGACTTTTACTTCCTGGTTGCAATGTGGAGCTCTACTATGCGTACCATTAAACAATGTAATTTCTCATTGAAATTCATCACGTGATATATGCACAACTGTACTGGCAAGCCATCATATATTCTCAGGATAATTGGCTAGACTATTATTGTACAACACTGAATGAAACTTGACTTCATTCTCTTTAGCTACCTTTGTTTGAACTGATTTGCTATGCTTTGTTTAGTATCCACAAAGGTGCTAACAGAGTCCTGTTGTCTTTGAAATTTAAACTTTGTTCTTTTCACATGCTTGATATTTTACTGCCTCCTGTAATCAAAAAATTTCAGAATCCAGAGTTCCTTGAGCACAAAAATCAGGTCCTAATTTAAATAGTGATATAATTTAATAATATATTAATATATTTTTAATAAAGTAATGGAACTTTCATTACTGAGTAATCTTGTCAGTCCTTGATTGGCACCACACCTGATGATATGATTCATCCTTGATACCCTCACAGTAAGTAGACGAACAGAACTGGTTCCTGCAAGTTCTCCTCCTGTCTATACATATATACTATGGATGGTTTACACATTACCCAATAATAAATAATATTAATAAATAATAATATTAATATTAATAAATAAATGTAAAAATATGCATTCTAGTTTATATCTCTGATTGCTTTTATAATACTGTGAGTTTAAGTTTATTTCCAGATAGTCATTTTGGTAAACCATGATTTAAATCACTTCACACGCATCACTTCTTCTTGAAGAATTATCAAAGTATCTTTACTCCTTATTTATCTCATTAAATTAGAAAATATCACTGAGCTTCCTCCATATGGTGGGCCATTTGCTAGGAATGTGCAGCTTCAGAAAGAGCCATTATTAGTTAGAATGTTTCCCAAACCACATACAAACTATGGATGCTACATATCCAAGACAGTAATCATATGGATGCAAACTTTCAGCTCCTCACCTGACTCAGATCTAAGCAGTTGTAATTAACATTTAAATCAGTTACTTAAGTCTTAGGCCTTTATGATTCTGCCTCCCAGGCTCCTTGTCAGCATGCTCTCCAATATAGGAGCTGCATCATAGTTATCACTACACTAAAACAAGGTTACTTTGTGAAAATCACTAAATGTTTCATCCAAGTAGATTGCTCAGGAAATTCAGTAATGTATCCTAAGCAGTATTTACTGCTTACCTCTTCCCTTAAGCAGTCACACACTGGGTTATGAGACATTGAGACTGATAGTTGAATGAATATCTTCATTCCCTGGGAGTTATATATGTGTTCTTTCTCATTCTGCTCCCCTCTGCAGCATTGTATGTTGAGAAGTAGGGGGTGAGAGAAGGAGTGGTTAATTAGCACAAGAGATTGGAGAATAGGTCACCTAAAAGGGTAGGTAAGCCAATTAATTGGAACTGTGTGAACTATTGTGTCTTTGAATTCAGAACTATGCTGAAGTGGGCACAAAATAATAAGACATATAAAATGATAAAACATAAGGTGGCAAGAAAGTCAGATGGAAACAGAATTGGAAAGGGCAAGGCAGAAATGAAAGGCCAGTCCTCTGGGAGCAGAATATTTACAGAACTCAGTAAAGAGTAAGGCAGAGTTAGCATAAGAAACGACTAAGAAACGACTGGCAAAGTGTAGGGAAAGCTTCTTTCTTCCCCAGTGACAATGAAAGAATAATAGTTAAGCTTGCTGTTTGGGAATAGAAAAACTGTAGATAGTGCAAAAGCCTCTGCCGACATTATTAGCATTCTTACAATAAGCTTACCAGTACAAGTGGATTTTGTGTGAACAAACACTACGATGTCCGTGCTTTTAACACTTTATACTCTCAAATGAACAGTTTTTAATATTCAGAAACAATCTATAGGACCTTAAATTAGTCCTCCTTACAAATGCAGTCATTCTTGCAAGCCAAGAAGCCTATGATTTTTTCATTGGTAATGTTCTGTCTAGAAAGGAAGCTGACCCCAAGGAGACAGAATCCAAGGCTCTGCTCTCATTAGCACAGTTTGAAAACTGCTTTCCTAGGTGCTAATTATAAGCACAAGGGAGATGCTTTACTCTTCCAGGCTGTTGCCATTGTTGATTTTTTTTCTCTAAAGATGGGTTCCTGACAGCTTCAAACCTGCTATTCAGCTCAAGGGGTCCTTGTTTTTTCACTGTTGTTTCTATATTGTTTTGTTTTTCCTCAGCATCCTTGATGCTAAGAGTAGAGTCATGCACTCACATGTATGGATTCTGCTCTAGTTTTATGACTGTAATTTAAACCATGAAATATTGTGTTTTAAAAAATTCCAAATATGTTAAGTAAAAAGCAAAAAGGAATACAATGGCACTGTTGTTAATAAAAATGTATTGGTTTTGTGAGTGTGTGTGCTGGGTACGTTTGGGGTACATGGGTGTGTATATGCTCCACTGTTCATGTCTGTATGCAGGTGAGTGTGCATATATGCACATGTAAGTTAGGGGTTGACTTCATCAATTGTTCTCACATTGTTTATTATTATTATTATTATCATCATCATCATCATCATCATCATCATCATTTTATAACTAGCACAAATATTAATGATTCAGCCTCCTGGTTATTAAACAGTGTCCTCTCAATAATGGCCCTCAGTGCTGAGCTAACAAATAGTGTCAGCCACACTTGACAGTTAACATGAGTGTTAGGAATCAGATCTCAGTTTTTCAAGCTTGCATGACAATCACTTTGCAGGCTGAGCCAGCTCCCCTGTTTATCTCCAATGATTAAAAAACCTATTCTTATAATAAAATTAAATAATTTACAAGCTATAATAATTAAATGCCACACATTTAATGTTCTCCCTAAGCCAATGATGTCAACAAACACTGTACTAGATACAGCTGCTACCTTCAAGTTGTTTATAATTGATTTGAGAAGAGATTTAACAAACAGTGGAAACAAATAGCTCGAGGCTGTCAACATCTACATACTTTTGCAGCTTGCATACAATATCCTGTAAATTCAGAGAGAAAAGGAGATCAATGGGAACTTTATTGATCAGAAGAAGACAAGTAACAATACTGAACTGTGTTTAATTTGAGTAGGTGGCAGTGAGATTATTGAACTGAAATAAAGATCATACTTGTTTTGCAGCAGATGCTAATTCTTCAAAATCAGGTGGGAGTTAACAATGAAAATGAAATAAAAGCTACAAATGCAAGTTAAAAGTATAACAAGTCTGAATAGAGTCCAAACAGATACAAAGAGAGAAAGAAACAGAAAGAGGATGACAATTTGTATGATAAAAAAAGAGGTTCTAAGAGCGATCAAGACTCAGTGCTTTACCTATCACCAGCCTCTCCCCAAATTTGTCCATATGCAATGTGTTATTCTTTCTAATTTTGTCCTGTACTTCTGCTCTCATTGAGAACCAGAAAACAGTAAGTTACCTGTCACAGAAGAAAACAAAACTCTCTAGCAACTGCTCTATAAGCTGGTAGGTTAAACTGTATATACAGTAAATGAATTCCTCAAGGTTCTGGAAACTATGTTTCCCCTTATACCATCTTCTTTTCCTGTCTTCTTTCCCACTACAGGGACAAAGATGGTTTTGTGTTTCCCAACTGTAGTAGTTAGTTCCAGCTATCACCTGATGGAGTCTTAGTTGAGATCAGGGAAGCCTGTAGCCATGTCTCTGCGGAATTGTCCTGATTGACAACTGATGTAGGTGACATGATCATTGGACAGGTAACCATGGGCTGTTTACCTGACATTTCTAGGAGATATAATCTTATAGCAGACAACCTATCTCTGATCCTTATAATTGCTCTGCCTAAGATTCTTGAGACTTAGGGGCAGGAGTTGAATTTTAGATATATCAGTTGTCTACATTTTGATTAGTTGTGGTTTTATGTTATTATCTCCATCTGTTGGAAAGTAAAGTTCCTGTGTCGATGGGTGATATCTCTAGCTATCCATGGCCATAATACTAAATATCCTTAATACAATTATTTTTGAATCTCTTATTTATTTACTTATTTACTTACTGTGTATATAGTTTCCATTAGTGACCAGAAGTAAGCACTGGATTCCCTGATGTTGCAGTTACAGGTAGTTATGAGCTGACTGCTATGTGTCCTGAGATCTGAGACTTGGTCTCCTGAAAGAGTCACAAATGCCCTTACTGCACAGCTTACTCTCCAGACACTTTTGGAGTAAGTTTGTGTAAGTATGTAAGCCACTTTTGAACACTGTTTACCCTAAGGTTTAAGTTTGAATTCTAATTTGTTTTTCCTATCTGCTTTGTACAACAGCAAACCTCTAAGAACCATAAAACTCGGGGGCCTTTACAGCTCACTGACACACTCTTTACTCCATTTTGACCACTGTCCAGCCCCTTCCTTTTCTTTCTGAGAAGCACATGTTACAAAATAATGAATACTTTGAGTTAAATCCTTATCCACCTGTTTTTGGTAAGTTCTTAGCATATCCTTCTTACCCAAATCCCAGTTTTCTTAAATATAGTGATAAAAATCAACATTGAGGATTTAAATAATGATTATTTCAATATCCATGTTTGTTTTACTTAAACCAATAGTCTAAAATATCACAGAAATGTTCAACACACCTCAACCCATTTACCTTTAGAAGACAATTCTTTATTTTGTTGACCTAGTTAAAAAGTCTATTTTATTTCTTAAGAAGTTTTATTTCATATTCTTTGTAGTTCGTTCTCAGTAGATATGATGTCCTCTATAACATCAGACTGCAATCTTCTCTCTTAGGTCAAAAGGGGGCAGGCCTTGGCTACCAAATTTTCCTAGATGTGCTTTTCATTTTACTCCAGGGCTTTTATACTCTTGTTCAAGCATGGGAAGCTCTCACTGTTATACTGATAATTCACCAATAGAAAAGGTGATTCTGATTATTACCATGCTCCAAGAGTCCATTTATGTCAGTTACATGCCTTTGCTAATTTAATCTTAAAAATAATTCAAAGTTATTACTTGAGATAATACCAAATCTTCCTGTTTATATTAAAGATGAACAAACACAGTTACAAAGATCTTAAGTTGCATGGCCCATGTTCTGCAGCATACGTAGGCAATGTTTGAAATTTAAATACATGCATAGATGAAGATTCGGTTAAAATAACAGAGACATCTCTGATGTATTAGTGATACTTAGAACAACTGTTGACAAAAGCCTACTGCACATATTCATTAAAATGTAATTTTAAAATTTATAAATTAACTAAGCTTAGCTGTTTAACTTAAAAGTAAGATGTAGATTTCAGAATTTCTACTTACCTTGTATGTCCAGCAAGAAATTACTTAATCCAAGACTTGATGGTAGTGTACATTTGCTTTCATTTCAATTAAATTACGGTCTTATTGAGAGACACATTTTCTATATTCTTCTAGATTTGTCAAGTTGATAATGAGTAGCAAGAGCAAGATCATTTGATATTTTCTTTGGAAGAGAGGAGGACAATCTTTTTTCTTTTAAATGATCTTCTTTTCTTCCCCCCAGATTACCACAACTAAAAGAATTTTGCTCCTTTTAATGGTTGAATGATATTTTTAAATGCAATTTTAATTGATTCTTTGAAAATTTCATACAATGTAGTTATGTTATGTTTACTCCTAAATCTACCACACTCCTTCTTGAATCACTCCACCTTCTTACCTGCTTCCAACTTTGTTTTCTCTTACCCCTTCACCCTCTAGTCCTCTCTGTCTTTCTCCCCTATGGAGTCCAGTGCTGTTCCTCAAATACTCACAGATGTAGGGATGTCCACTAAATAATGTTTGAATCAACAGGGGATGCATACTTAAAAACAACTGATTCTATTGCCTGAGTAGCCAGACCAAAATTTCTTAGTGGTAGAGAATCAAGAGCCCTGCCTTCTTCCCACTAGAACTTTGATTGCCTTAATCTTTTATGGACATACACACCTGCTGTGCATTTGTCAGTTGAGTGGTACTTTCATTTCCAGAAGACACTATTTTGCTCTGTTCTTCCCCAAACTGTGCTGTTTACAATCTTTCCTCTTCAGCAAGGACCCATGTCCCTTGTGGGAACTGGTGATATAAATGGTCATTTTAACTGCTGTTCTCTATGCACCACATTTTCTTCATACATTCACAGGTTGTTGGGCACCTAGAATTTTTTCCCCATTTTTAATCTATTGTGGTACAAAAATAAATTAGACTAGAAGTATATCTTTGAGATAATTTTTTCAGATACATCTCTTAGTTGGATGATAAATAGCATGATAATTTTAGTTTTAAGTTTTTAAGACATCATAAAGTTGTTTGCCAAAATGGACATTCTAATACATACCAATACAAATAATGCGTCATCCACATCCATATCTGTAAATAGCCTTTGTCTTTTTGCTAGTACACATTTTTACTGGAGAGAGGTCTCAAAAATATAGAAGACAAGGACCTTTTCCTCTGCACTACATAATATACTATGGCATGCTTATTATGCACAGACACAGACAAGTATACAACCATACACAAAACAAATAGATTATTAGAAACCATTAACAGAAATAACTATCATCTTCAATAAATGCAAACGAATGTGCATAAATGACCACCCACAGATCTTAGATTGGTAATTGTACTCTTGTAAGACATGTATCATTACTGAGACTTTGAAAATAGGATCTAGGGTATAACTAGCATACGGAATGAAAGTTAGCTGTGATGATGTAGTGGAGATTTTGAGTACAAAAGGAAAGGCACTGTCAAATGGAATCATCAGAGCTATTTATAACTGACAACGGAAGTGTGTAGCTATTTCGGTGAAGATTTCAAATTTCACCTTTTGATTTCCAATTTTCTGGTAGTGTTGGCATATATTGAATTGCATGTAACTATTATTGTGCAACAAAAGACATTTGAAAAGAAAATATCATACAGGTTTTCACTGTATGATCTTTCTTCTTCCTTTCACTATGGACTTAAATGAAGCTCAAAAAAGGAAGATCTAGTGTACTGATTATTCTTTAATGCATCACAAGTAAGAAGGTTTCTGTTATCCACAGGCAGTGGATTAGTATCTGTTGTGTATTTCCTAGTATATACATTTGTTAATGAAAAATTTAAAGGATTAAATATTAAGATTTTTTGAAAAATTAGCTGGCATACTTACTAAAGTACTGCACATTTGTTTGATGAATGAATGCCTATTTCTGATCGCTTGTGTCAATATAAAGCTTTGTAACTATTCCTTACCAATTTTTCCTCTGAACCTTAGTCTCAAGAAAAATTTACTTTTATTTTACTAGTCCAAGTGCTTGCAGTACTATTCATGCTTATATTAAAAGAGAACTCCAAGGTAAAAATAATATATATGAAACAATAATGACTGGGAGGTAATTAATTTAGGTAACGTTAAAATTACCAATAATTATAATTTCAGGTAAAGCTTACTACCTTAAGTCCCCTTTTTATAATAATGAACTGGCGAGGTTTCCATTTCAGCCATAACTTTTCCGTCTACTATATAGATCCTGCACCTAAGACTCAAGGAATATCACCATATAGAGAGCTGAAAGAATGTGAGAGCTAAAACAAAAGGAGGTATGCTGTAAAACTGTGTCCTCTAGAAAGTCAGGGAAGCTACAACCATGAATTGTCAGTATCAGGACAACCTCAACAAGTCCTGAGTAAAAATTATACCACTAGACATGCTAAATCAAATAAGAACATCTCACAGGTCCTCACCTGTTTCGGGAAGTATTAAAAAAGAAGGTATATAATATCACACATGTTCCCGAATTATACCCTGTTCTCTCATCCCCGGTAGGCTGGCCAGCCATGCATTGGTGGGCAATGACCAACCCGCTTTTATCTCATGGAGCTCTGACTCAAAGCTCCATGATCTCTCCACCCAGTTTGCTAGGTTCGCACTGGCTGGTTGATACCATGCCAGCCCCATCCTTCTATACCCCCATGGCCACTGTAATGCACATCAGGCAAACCCACACTTTGCTGCTGTACCTTTCTCTCTGGAATCCAGACAAGCCACCACGTGAAGGAAAATGCAAGACAAACTGTTCAGAAACAATGATAACTCAATCTCTGGGTGCATCAACTAAATCCTAATCTTGTAAACCTTATCAAAGTCTGATTCCTCTGGTGGCAAATCTTTGTGGATCCGCCATGATACCAGGAGACTCTACTAGCTACATCTTACCTAGTACATACTGTCCCCATTCCAAAAGGCTCTCATTCTCCTGCTTCCTCTCTTCCTCTCCAACACAGAAGTCCCTCCTCTGCACCCAGTGATTGGTTCTTTTATTCATTAAGGGATTGGTTCACAAGAAGGCACAGTTGTAACTCACTCCTTGTCTGAGGGCAGAATTAGCATCAAATTGCAATCAACCGCACGGCTATCCACAACACTCACCCATAGACAAAGAACTATAAGTACAGATAAATAGTCTTTCCAAGGGAAGACATCCTTAATTGGTTCTTCAATACTAAATTGTCACCATAAACCATCATAAGTCATATATGACTGAACAGGTTGGTTTTATTTTTATAGAACACACACAGACAAAGAGAGAGAGAGAGAGAGAGAGAGAGAGCACACAAAATAAATGAGAAGTCATGATTTCCACCAGAAGGTAGAACAGAAGAATATGTCAGGCAAAGAGGATGGAGATAAGGAAAACATCAAAGTCGTATGATTATATTTTAATTTCAATAAATTTAAAATTAGTTTCTCTAGTTGGGGTGATTCTTGCCTTTGGTCACCAAAATCCATGTTAAAAACTTCTAAGTGTGCTACAGTATTTTATAATCTCAATGTAAGATAACAAACCTATTCAGCTTGGTGAAATTGATGGCACTTAAAGTGACCTTGTCTCAAAAACCTTAATAGAAATATATACATTTCACTTGCTCAGTCCATGTAATGTTACTTGTAAGTACATAATTCATGGCTGGCTGTAGCGCCATGAAAGGCAACCTAGTTCCTGGCTGAGCTTGGGTTGGAAACCAGGGTGACCCTGAGGGACAGCAGGTGTTTTGGGCTGGTTCCTGGACACCAGGCTCCTGGCACAAGGTCTCAGCCCTTCATAGATTTGTGGCCATCAGTCATGTAAGGGCAACATCCCAAGCCCCTCCACAGTTAGAGGATTTGACCTGTGGTCAGGTATCCTTAAGACAGATCTCCATTTTAATGAGGTACCTAAAAGCCTGAAGGGCTTAGCCAATAAAGCTTTACTTCCCAGACACTCCTCCCTGCAAAAGGTATTTAACCTCAAGCCAGCCCTGAGAAGGAGTATATGGTTTTACTCATCCAATTTATGCCAATAAATGTCTTAAAACCATAGACTGTTTCTTTTCATCTGGATCAGCCATGGGAAGCAAAGGAGCAGGGCTTTGCCTAAAGAGCAGTCTGCCTAATCTCCCCCAGAAAGCCTTTCTGTGCCCCCAGCCACAGCAACCACCAAGCCCAAGACAAGCCAACTGCCAACAAGGAAAGGACTCTCTCATCCCCAAAGGACCCAGCCGGAGTTGCTCCACCATCCCCCTTGCCCCAGGATAGATGCAGCCTACAGGGTCCCCACTCTGTTCTCAGCTATTCTTTGGCATCTAGCCACACCTGGGTGTCTGAGAGCCTGAGAAGCAGACAATATCCCAGGGAGTGGCTCTTTCTTCCCCTCTCAGGAGTCCTTAGTCATTTAATTTTGCATAAGACCCATGAGATTTCTTCCTTCCATGTTAGCATATGTATTTCAGTTACCACTGTTTAGCCTTGTCTAGACAACCATATTCATGTGTGTGTTTGTGTGTGTGTGTGTATGTGTGTTTGTGTGTGTGTGCAATTGCACACACAGCGAATGCTCTAAATCTTTGTATATGTGCATAAGAACCCTTTTTACAAAATAGTTGTATCAGTTTTGTCATTTCTATCACTGAATGACCAAGTCCCAAATGAAGTTGGATCTGCCTTGGTTTACTGGTTATTATCTCACATTAAGCTGAACTTGTGCTGATGTTTTTCTCTGAGTCCTTTGTTGGGACTCAGGTAGAGCATATGGATGGAAAATGGGAAGATTCAAGGGAGACCACATTCAAAATCAAAAGCAGCAACGAGAGAAAAAATCAGACCTGTGCACTGTCTTACTTCGAAAAAGAGAAATGTGATGTCAGAACTCTCAAAGAAAAAAAAAAAAAAAACAGCAAAGCAAAACAAAACAAAACACCAATGTTCTTAATATTGACTGGGTACCTAACCAAACCAAATGTTCATATATGTTTAGGTAATTGATGACAAATGTTCATTTGCTCTTTTGGACAGAATTCTATTTGAGTCACTATATGCCAGCACTGTATTCTATAGAACACAAGTCAGTAGGATTAAGCAGTACTTTGCCAAAAATCAGTCAACAGTTTGACATATAAAACAGAATTTCCTTCATAAACTATGTGGTAAACATGCTTTCTACATATGTTTTGTTTTTAAAAAGGCAACAGCAATTCAGTGTTTTTAGAATTTAGCAGCTATTAAACTTGAGAAGTTATGGAGAAACCCCTCAGGTAAAAAGAAACATAGAAAATATCATGATAAAAATATTGATTATGCTTCACATAGTTGAGGTATCCATTTTGTAGCTGAAAAAGGAGAAATACTTTCTCTATGCAGAAAATTACTTGTAGTCAAAAAAATATTTTTTAAATTATCTAGTTAATTTAAAAGTATAGACATCTTTCTTGATACATTGTTTATATTATGCCAGTCTCATTTGGATCCCTGACATTTTTCCCCAGAAAATTACATATCTATGGTATACAACTTTAAAGAGGTAGAAAAATCAGACAAGTTTTTATTCTTATAAAATGGCATATATCAAATTAATTGAGACAGACTTTATGAGAAAAAAATCGCCCACTGAAAGAAATCTATATTTTGGAAGAGAAGATTACAGAGATTCTGTCTATAAGCCTACTATCCTAAAGAATTGATTTATTCTGATACTACCTTCCATAATTACTTAGGTGTAGCTGCCACTGTTTTCTGATATCTATGGCGATGAGGAGAAAGTGAGTCAGAATAAGAAAAAGAATGACAAACCCATCTCTAGTATGGTTGCAGTATTTCCATACTAACAAACAGAGGAAACTCACACAAGCTTTTCCTGCAAGATTTTTGAATAAGTCATCACCATGAAAGTTTATAGCACAGCATTTGCAGAGACCAGGTGTGATGTGGACGTCAAGTCAGTTTCTGCTCCTCACACACAGTATGTTTTGCAAACATTTTACCACAGTTGACAAAGTCCAAGAATAAATGTACTAAGTGCCTTCCAATATTTTGACAGCTAGCATATAGTACCCAACTGTTAATACTAGTGGGTACCAGAGGGAAAAAATGAATCATTTAAAATTAATTTTTATAAGTAATATATAGTTATTATCATTAAAGTTATGAAAACACAAAAGTAGTCTAAAGGAAAGATCAAAGGCTCTGTGTTCCTGGTCTCCTTGAACTTGAGGTCTATGCATGATCAATATAAACATCCTTGATGTCAATTTCCATCCTTTTTTTCTTTTAACTATCTCCATTAAACTTTTGTCCATAACTTAAATGTTAGAAAGAATGTAAATAATGTCAAATTTTAGAGAAAGGTGATCATTTCAGATTATAAGTAATTCTAGTCATAACTATAGCAATATTATTGAATTGCATGATCACTGAAAGTTAATAAGAGATTTTGGTATTAGCTTCACTTAGAATAATACTGACTCTAAGTGACCTCACTTATTTGTTATTAAGGAAAAAATTCATATTTTGATTTTCCATAAATGTCTCTCTCATTATCTGTTCCTGTGTCTGAAGCCTTTCTCCTGCCTGAGTATTTTGTTGTGAATGTTACAACAAAATGACTCACTTATTTAAAGCAACTCACTTGCACCACTAGCCAAATTGTAGATTGTAGTCAAATATTTGGAGGCCACTGACTTAGTCATGTTTCCTGCTTTGTAAATTAAAACCATTGAGAAGTCATGTCCCCCAGAGGTCCACCAAAGACATCATAATCTATCACTTACTAAAGCCAACTAGAAGCATGTGTCTGTAGTCATCAAAGTGGAAACATCAGAGCCAAAGAAACTGGTACTCTTGGAATCTAGGGGTTTTCATCAATTTTCATTATGTTTAAGATTTGTTTATGTTCTTTTAATGTGAGTCTATGTGTACACAAATACAAGTGAATTTGGAGCCAAAAAAAAAAAAAAAGGCATTTCTGATGCCCTGCCCAAACTGTGTACTAGACTCTGAAGCTTGCCCACTGTTGCTCAGTTGTGAAGACTATTTATAAAGAGGTGATTTGAGTCATCCTGTTCTTACCTTTTGCATACAGCCATCTTGATTTCTGTATGAATGTCTCAGGGAACAAATCAAAGGGAAGAAGAAATTTAGAAGAACCATTGTCCATTTAGCTTTCTTGAAAAGTTTCAGTGACTTATGTGAAAGATGTCATAGAGGGACAAATTTTAAGGTTTTTAGTTCCAAAGTCATAGACATACTGGGTCATTTGTGTTCATTTTACATTGAGCAGAAGATGAATTTATTTAATCAGCACTTACAAGAATTTCCTTGAAAATATACCAATTAGTAACAGATTAGAATTGCCAGAAATATGGCAGATCACCTAGTTTTATAAGAAAATCTAAAACAACATTTATAGCCATCTTGAAATTATTAATTTTATTATATTGTTTTTACACTGAATTTTTTTCACTTTGGACTCAATATCAGCATCCCCTCTACTCCAGTATCCCCTCACACAAGTCCTCTTCCCCATTCCACCTTCCCCTTGTTTTTTGAGGAGTGACACCCCAAATAATACCCTTCTTCTCCACATATCAACCTGCTGCACATTCTCTCCTACTGAGGCCAGACAAAGTGGTCCATTTCAGGGAGCAGGATCTATAGGAAGGCAAGACACAGGCCCAGTGACAACCCTATTTTAGTCATTGGGGAACCTCATGAAGACCAAAGAAGTAAAGTTGTTTGAGGCATCCTACATATTGAGTTGTTAGATTTGGAAACCTTGTCTGTGGGAGTATTTCTCAGATATGGAGAGAAAGGAAGGTGAACTAAGCCTACACATTCAAATGACCCTACACTATCACACATTTGTATGATAATTTCTCTTTAAGGAAAATATAAAGGTTAATATTAAAATAGAAATAAAAGATTGTCCCACGCTACGGTCTCGCCAGCAAGAACGACGCGGCACACATAGGATCCTTCTGCAGTAAAGCTTTAATGCATCTTGAGAGGGAGAGCATAAGCTTGCCACGAGTGGAGACCCCGAACAATAGAACACCGGTCCCTTATATAGGTCACAGCGCTTGCCTGGGACATGGAGCTTCCCCATTAGCTCCCGCACACCAGGCCAGATGCCGCCACGAGAGAGGCTGAGACTCTGAGGTGGAAAATTACCAGGTGCATGCGCACTAGCCTGTTTACAACTTGTCCTCGGCCGAATGTAGGCGCCATCTTGTAATGGCGAATGTGGGTGCTCAGGCGGCTTCCCACAAAAGATAACAAAAGAGACAAAATTAAACCTTCCATTTACATGAGCATCCAAATTTTTCTTTTTCTTTTTCTTTTTTCTATTTTTTTTGGGGGGGGGGATATTTTCTTTATTTGCATTTCGAATGTTATCCTCTTTCCAGGTTTCCCCTCCAGGAAACCCCCTATCCCATCCCTATCCCCTCCCTCTATGAGGGTGCTTCCCCACCCACCCATTCATGCCTTCTCACCCTGGCATTCCACTACACTGGGGCATTGAACCCCTCAGGCCCAAGGGCTTCTCTTCCTACTCATGTCTAACAAGGCCATCCACTGCCACATATGAGGCTGGAGCCCTGAGTCCCTCAATGTGTATTATTTGATTGGTGGTCCAGTCTCTAACAGCTTCGTAGGGTCTGGCAGGTTGACTCTGTTGCTTCACTCATGGGGCTGTAAACCCCCTCAGCTCTTTCAGTCCCTTCTCTAACTCCTCCATCAGGGACTCCGCATTCAGCCCAATGGCAGGCAAGTATATCAGTGGAATAGTTTTGAAGACCCAGAAATGAACTCACACACCTATGGTCACTTGATCTTTGACAAAGGAGCTAAAACCATCCAGAAAAAAAAAAAAAAAAAAAAAAAAAGACAGCATTTTCAACAAATGGTACTGGTTCGACTGGCAGTCAACATGTAGAATAATGCAAATTGATCCATTCCTATCTCTGTGTACAACATCTTTTCTATGAGGAGCCACAGAGATGTGTCTCAGTAGTTAAGAGCACAGGCTGCTCTTCCATAGGACTGCCAGTACTGACAATCATCTGGAACACCAGTCTCAGGGATTTCATCACTCTCCACTGGCGTCTATGAACAGTGCACACAGGTAGTACACAGATATGCATGCAGGCAAAACAGATAAACACAACATACAAATACATTATATAAAAAATCTGTATTCCTTTAAAATACTAATGTTGAAGATGCAGTGCTTATACATAACCATCTTACACAGACAACTGTCTTAGATCTGTATGCCAGAAAAGTTGAGGGCTGGGAGCAAGTATATATTAAATAATATTAGAAGGGATATTGAGATACATTCTTCCAGTCAAAATATTAAAGTGAAAATACTTATACTATATAGGATTTATTAGTTTTCATACGTCATGTTTAGTTAGCTACATGGCATATTAGGTGAACATGCAATACTCTGAAGTACGTGTGGCAAACACACATCACTTGACCACTCCAACAAGTATGAGTTTTGCAGACTAGACACATAGAAGGGCCTGATAATTATATTTTATTTTATCATATGTCAGATGCCAATAGATTCAGATGGCTCTCATTCCTAGAAAAGTATGAAAACTTTGGATACAACTGAACTTGTAACTTAAAGTATATCTAGTTAAAAAATATATGCTATTTCTGGGAAGATTATCTCTATACAACTAAAAAAATCAGACATTTATGTTAAAGGACTTGATTACATAAAGTTTTAAAACACATAGTTACATTTTCTTGACCATGAAACTTAGTCAAAACTCTCTTTGAAAACAGCATTTGGTTTTTCAGTTAATCGTCTGGTAAATATGTCCTTTACAAGCCAAATCTCCCACTAAGTGTTTTACTAAAAAGAAGACATTCATGAAGATGTCATCAATCTACATAAAAGCGGGATTGTAATGGGTGTTTGTGTACATGGTTCATCTACATCAGATGTGACACTGTCACCCGCTTGTTAATGGTCACTCTAGTCAGGAATCACTCTTGCTGAGTAGAAGGCTCCGATCTTCCCTGGAGAGGAGCTTCAAGGAGAATTCATCTGGATCATGGCCTCAGCATCTTTGTTTCTGAGAGTGCAGAGACAGCAGACTCTCTGTTATTATGCTAGTAAGTGTTTGATCAGTCACCCAGCATGTGTCTTCTATAATTCCATCCTTCTACTGCTCTCTGTCTCCCATTTCCATTTTGACCATTAGCAGGCCTTGCCTTGATTATAACTTCCTGTCTTCCTTAGTCACATAGATTATTATCAGTTAATTATTACCCTAGACATTTTATATGTGATTATATATAATCTTATTTTGAACTACTCAATAATCATACCTTTTCTCTCTTTAAAAGTACTATGGCTGCTAAGAAACATTCCTCTTTTACATTTTGTCACACACATATACTTTAAATCTGGTTCTAAATTTAATATAATTTTCATTTTTGTTATACTTTTTAATTAGTTAATATAATATTCATATTCAAATATATTTTATCATATTCTTACCATTCCTCATATCCATTTGCCCTCCCTTCCCACCCTTTTAAAAGTTTTTTTCTCAGATAAGGAACAAAACTCCAATATAACAACAAAAAAAATACCTCCTCAGAACCAAAAAGAGCAAAATGAAGCTATATCCCAAAAGGAAAGAAGAGAAAACTAACAAACAAAACTTCTACCAAACTGTAACCAAGTAGAGGCAAATACAAAAAATGAGAAAAACTGTTGAGCCCAATTATATGTTGATCAACTACTCCTTAACATGGTAAGGCACTCCTGGCCTTAATAAACCCAGTGTTACTCTACTGGAGAAACTCATTTTCCCTCTCCCAGCAGCTATAAGTGACAGTTCCATTGATAGCATTTACCCTAGTGACTATACTTTCTTTCATTCACTCATACTTTTTAAAAAAATGTAACAAAATGAAATTTAGTAAGATAAAACAAAAACTATCCCATCAAAATTGTGCTAGACAAACAAACAAACAAACAAAAAAAGATCCCAAGAAATGGCACTGGGATCACAGAGATCCACTCGCTTGCACGTTCAAGCATCCCCTAAAAACACTAAACTGGAAGCCATGATATATATGCAGAGGACCTGGTGCAGACCTGTGCATGCGGCCTCAGTTTCTATGAGTTCACATGTACTTTGCTCATGCTGATTTGGAGGGATTTGTTTGCTTGCTAGCCTCCCCTCTGACTCTTACATTCTGCCTGCCTCTTCTTCAGGGACCCCTGAACTCTAAGGAGAGGCATCCCATGTAAGGCTGGGTGTTCCAAATTCTTTCACTCTGCACAATGTCTGACTATGGGTCTCTGTATTAATTCACACCTGCTTCAGGAGGAAGCAAATATGCTGATAACTGAACAAGGCCCTCACTTATATATGAATAGAACTGAATATAATTATGAGTTTTTCACCACAAATTTTATTATTTTGGATCAGTATTATTTGTTATTGCCCTAGATCCTTGGACTATGTGGACTCTGCTTCTTGGCCACACAAGTAATGTCAGATTCTGGGTCCAGCTCATGGAGTCATAAGTCAAATAAGACATTGGATGCTTACTCCCTCAGGCTTTGCACCACCACCGTTGCTCTAGTGTATCTTGCAGGCAGGGCACAATTGCAGATAAAAGGTTTTTAGCTAGGTTAGTGTTCGCATTTCTCATTTCAGAGCACTCATATATCTTATTGTATCAAACACACTGAAAGTTAGAGGTGAAGGCTCTGTAGGCACCAATTTGACATCTTCATTTTAACAGTTAATGTAGGTTTTGATTTCAAAAACCTTGCCTTGAGGTCATTAGGGGGAGCACCTAGTCAACCGTTTGTGTTGCTTGAAGATTTCAGTGTGGCCCCTTTGGCCAACATAGATGTTACCCAGTCTGGGTACTGGATGATTCCTTTGGTGACAAAACATGTCTAGTTGGGACTCGGTCTCCCTGTTATTTGGTGATTTATTTAGATTGCCTTCAGATGTGTATGTATTTGAGGAAGTTTCTACTGTACTAGGTTTCCATATTACCCCTCTAACGCCCCATAAGTTTTGTGGTTTGACACTCTATTTGCTCTTACAACTCGCTCCCCCATCTTCCACTTGACTCTACCATTCCACAGTAGCATCTACCCAAAACGATCTTTTCTTTTCTACTTTGCTAATGAGATCTGTTCCCTCTAGTCCCTCATTCTATACCTTCCCTCTGTGTTTCTATGGATTGTAGAATGATAATCATTGACTTAACAGCTAAAATTCATATATAAGTAAATATACAGCATACCTGTCATTTGGGGTCTGGGTTACCTCAGTCAAGATGATTTTTCTAACCCCATTCATTTGCCTGCAGATGTAATGGTAGTATAGTCTTAACAGCTAACACTCCATTATATACATGTACCACATTTTCTTTATCCATCATTTTGTTGAGGAATATCTAGGCTATTTATAAGTTCTTGCTCGTATAAATAGAGTAGTAATAAACATGGTTGAAAAAGTGTCTTTGTGGTAGGATGAAGCACCCTTTTGTGTATACAGCAGAGTGCTATAGCTCGATCTTGAGGTTGATCCCATCTTCCCGCGGAACTGATTTCCATGGTAGCTGTCAATCTGTACTCCCAACAGCCATGTACCAGTGTTCCTTTTACTTTCTATGTCACAAATCTGGTCCCAAATTTTAGAATCTAGTCTATGAAGGAGGTTGTTAAAACTCCCCCTTTAAGGTCAAGGGTCAATATCTCATAGAATCTATGGAAGATCTTTAGACATACAAGATCTAATAATGGCAAGCAAATATGCAGCTTAAAGAATATTAATACCTGTAGAAGTGAGGATTTTCAGCTGAGGAGCTTTTTATACTCATGTATATTTTAACATGCTGGCTTTCATGATACTTCCTTTCAAAAAGCATCCCATTAGAGCCCCAAAACAATTGTGTAAGATGGATATTTCTGTCTTTATTTTAGAGAAAAAATAAGCACAGCTTCAATGAAACCTAACTTTCACTATACACTACATTTCCAGTAATATATGTAATAGTAATACGTTAATAGCACCAATGGGATAACTTCATATCTAAGAACATACATTTTGGAAAACAAGCTATCAATGCAATGTAATGTTAAATTTTATTCTAGAAGGCAGAAAGCTCACAATGTGAAGTTGAGTTTCATTAACATGATACTGTATTATACTGACCATGTTAGACCCTGTTAGTGTCTACTTAGCAGAAGACCAGTGGTTTGAAAGTAAGAAAATATAGAATTTGGAAACATTGAAAGCCCATTAACTTGAAATAGATATGGAGAAAATTCCCCTGTTTCCCTAAGTTCATGTATTTCTATTCTTACAAGGAAAAACCTTGCCAGGATTACAGAGCTCATTTCCATAGACTGACCAACAGAAATTGAGGGTCATCCTCCAGAGTCAGAAATCTGAGCTTTCTGTTTCCAAAATATTCAAACATCTTGCTTTTTCTGTTACCCTTGCCTCTTTCTCCATACCAAGTTTTGGGTTGAAACTAAAGCAGAACATATCATCATCATTATCTCTCCTTAAATTGCTATTTAAGACATCTGAGACATACTCTTGCCTCATGTTGATGATGCTTGCTATTCCCCCTTGGGTGAAACAATCTGATGTAGGATTAAGACTGTCACTAAGAATTGTTCATGTATAATTTATACTCACAATTAAAAAGCATTTTTAACCAAGTGTCACAACACGGTGACAACTAAATTAGACTGTGATTTACATTACCATGTGCTGCCACTTGATTTACTGTCACTCTAGAGAAATTGATAAACAGCCCATGTAGAGCAAGATGAAGATCTTCATTAAGAAAATACTCATTCCCAGGTGTGAGTTAGGTGAAAAGTAGTTGGATCATGTTGTTTCCAGTATGATTCATATCTAATTTTTAAAATTCATGTAACCACGGAAAAGAAACATTTTAGTAATTACCAAGAAATGCTGAAAAATGGCTTAGAGAGCAGTAATACATACTTATTGTGTGTTCTAAATTAAAACAAGGGACCAACTATATAGATCTGAGTTTATCCACAGTGATATGACCACCCACAAATATCTGAAGAATTTATCCTCATTGATAAAAACTAGAATTTAAAGATGAAGGACAGAGACTCTTTAACTGAACTACATCCTGGCATCCACTATTGTAGATTTTATTTGAGCTTGATCATCTAAACATATGCACATGTTTGTATGTAAGTGGCCAAAATATGAGTCAATCTATTATTCATGAGTATTGTGCCTATTTGCCAAAACAGTGTCTATCTACAAGGAAGGCAAGGTACTGAGAATAATTTTTATTTGTGAAGTAAAACAGTACAAATTTAGTAAATAAAATCATGTGCTGAAAAATGATATTGTTGTTGGCAAAAGAATAAATAGGATAAGATGTGATACTAGAGCCGAAGATGTCATAAAAGCTGCAGCTGCTGCTCCAACCACGCTAGTGTCACGGCACACCATACTTTCCTGTCCCTGACCATGACTTCCTGTCCCTGACCATGACTTCCTATATACAAACTTCCTGTCCTATCAATAAGAATACAGTACACACAATTACCCTATGACACGAAGTACACGCTAATAACAACCATGTTAATAGTTTATATGCTTATATCAAGCATGTAATAATTATATTGGAGTATATTTTGAGTGTAGTATTAAATAAGCATCACAGAGGTGTCTCATTCTTACTTCATTCCTCTCTTTGTTTCTTCTTGTATGGCCTGTTTATTTGAGACAAGGTTTTGCTGTGATGCCCAGTCTGACCTCATACAGCCCTCACACCTCATCTTCCCAAGTGCTGTCATACCTGGTTATTGCATCTGCCCTTGTAACGTTTTCTCTACTGCTTGATTCAATTTCCTCTTATATTGTTCATCATAGCTCCTGAACTAATGTTAAGCCTAAGTGGAGAATACTTATAATCTATCATTATACACATGTCTCCCCTGGATTTCACGATTGCTTGTTACTCACACCTTGATTCACTCAGAGCATCTTCCTGCTTTGAAATTTTCAGCTGAAAAGTAGTATTCACAGATATGCCATTTTTCCCATTTTCTATGTAATACTTCTTTAAAATCAAGAAAAGAGTTTGATTAAAATATTACAATATTTTTGACAACAGACCATTTCAAGATTAGTCACAGAAGAATCCCACATTATGTTCACCTGTAATTGGCATTCATTTGCACATATTGACAAAATTTTACATAACATACAGCTGAAAGATTAAGTAGAAAAGTAATAATAATATGGAGACCCTTACAATCGAAGGTGAGAATTATTTTAAAAGAATAGATTATCACACTCACGAAACCCATTTTGACCCACATTTGGGTTTTTTATTTTATTTTGAATCTATTTTTGACATAAAGAAATAACAATGGAAGTGTTGGTTTTTTCCTTTCATTTAATTTTTTTCTGCTAAGATTGGTATTTCCTCAGAATAAGGTTAAATTCTACCCAATAAAAATTTAAGCTTCTTGATTTATTTAAAAATAGATTCTTTTGAAGAAAATGTTAGCATGGATAGTGTAAAAAATGGCTCCAGATTGGTTATTTCACACCAACTCAAGTTATTACTGGTCATCATACTGGTGGCATTCCAGGCCCATACCTGCCCTTGCTGAAAGTAGCCCTTATCTTGTGTAATCAAATTCTATTTGACACAGGAACCTTACCTCACTGAGCTCAAATCCATTCTCAGAGTTGTGAGCACTGCCCCAACCTGGGGTCCTATAGCTATTGTAGCAAGGGGGAAGCTGTTTATATTAAGAAGAGACCTATTAGCCACCATGGTAAAATACTCCTAAGAGGCTTGTGCCTAGACTGAGGTAGTTTTTTCACACCAGATTGAGATGTCCACTTCCATGACTTCCAGACACACTCATATTGAAGTATGTTTAAAGTTGGCATTTCCCATAATATACCAACTCCATTAAACTGACCTGTGATTCCTCTTCTCCTGGTCATTGCTGAGAAAAGCAAGTGGCCATTTCTTATCTTCTATAGCATATTTTTATTCATATAGCATATTTAGGTATTTATAAATACAAAAACATTATTATATTAAAGTTGCCTGTATGAGTCCTTATTTTGATATACTCTGGAATTATATATTATATAACAATATATACAACCCAAAAAGTAGTAGATTATAGAGCAGGACATGAGCTGTTCCATAGAGGGTTATGTACATACATTAAGGGAAAGTCCATAGGAATAAAATATCATATAATATACATTTGCCAGAATGAATTCCCACTGTTAATTTTACACAGCCAGGCCAGAGGAGGACACCTCGTGTGACACTTCTTGTAATGATCTATTACCTTTCTCATTCCCCCTGTATTTTTGCTTAAGATGAGGTCTCTCACAAACGTTGGAGCTATGGGAGCAAGCAGCTCACAGGACTTAGTGTAATGCCTCTTCCTTCCCCTACAGTGTTGGAATTGCCAGTATGCATATAGTCATACTGGTCATTATACATGGACGCTGGGTATTTGAACTAATGTGCTCATATTTGCAGCAAGAGACATTTTCACAGGTCTTAATTTGTGGTATTTTTACCAAAGAAAATTATAGTTTTCAATAAATCAGTAAATATTCAAGAAAAGCACATATTTGTAATGTGTAGTCATCCAGGAATCAACACATTTTTAAATACATTTTGAAATGATTTCAGTGTGATTAGTGGAACGTTGAGTTCATACCCATCACTACAACATGAACACTGCTAAAGTTAGTGATGTTGTTTGCTTAGAATCATTTCAAATATTTTTATTCCCATTTAGAGGGATTTAAACTTTTTGTAACAATATGGCTTTGTATATGTACAAAGATGTTTCCAGTATCAGCAAGACACCAACCAATTAGAAAAGTAAGAAAAATAGAGAAAACAAACTTTTGCCACTTCCCTAGCAGGTAAATGAATCTTTACATGAGGTCTCATAGTTTAGTATTGCTGATATGGATGTTGGTTACCAATTTTTCTTTTTAATGATAGAGTACACTTTGAGAAAATGTAGCTTAGAAACCTCATTATCCATAAAAGTCACCAATTAGAATTTAACATATCACTAATATAGTTTTTTTAGTGCATTTCACTTTCTGTATGGTTTCTTAAATAACTTGTTTATCCTCTCTTATTAAAATGTGTCCAGGCTGTAAATCTCCTCTATCATGTTTTGTCTTATGATAACTCAATGCCAAACTGGTACTTTCTTTGGGTCTTATCTAAATCCCAAGTGGTTAGTCAGAGTAGTCAAGAATACTGCTATTGCAAAGAACACAGTTCAGAAAAGCTAACCAAGATATATTTTCTAACTTTTCTCTTATTCTGTACGTGAAATACTCAGAGAAAATTTTCTTAAGGGTATAAGTGGACAAGAATCCATCACAAGACCATATTGTTTTCTTTACTGATACGGGAAGAGAGGCTATCTGAATTAGATTTGTTATGCAATTATAAAATGAGGTAAACTGTATTTATAAGTTATAGAATCCACATCATTGAAGGTTGCTGTCAATTAGTAGAGTAGAGAGATTTGAATATAAACATGAAATTATGCATGGGAGGAAAGCACTCTCTCTGATAGCAAGTTTATAGTCTTTCTTCCACAAACTAGCTGAGAACAATTCTGGGTGAAAGAGTAGATTTGTGAAAAAAACTACAACAAAATTAAAACATGTCTATAAGCTCATAATCATGGATCTTTAAGATTGTACTATCATAGGATATTTATAAAGTTACATTGGAACATGACATTTAAATTTATTTAATATGTGAGAACATGATGAATGCCAAAGAACCAAATATTAGAGTCAAACAGAAAGACAAAAACAAGTAGCTGAGGGCATGTGTGGAAGTTAATTATAGAAATAGGGCAGAGTTATGTAAGGTAGAAAAATACAGAGAATAACAAAGTGCCAAGAAGCACACTCCTTATTTGTTTAGAGAGTAAATGATGAGAGATGAAAGAAGATACTACGTAAATGAGTGAATGGTGGAAATATATGTAATTTAGTTGTCCATAAGTTCACCGAAGCATTAGAACTCAGGAGTAAGGAATGCTGGATTTTACGACTTCTGGGGATGGATTCATTAATTGAATGAGCACAGAAATACAACTGATGCTTTGATTGATTATAGATGTGTACACAACTCCACCTAGCAGTCCACTCTGAATCCAAGGATGAAAACCAAAGGGATTCAATGCCAGGAAGCAATGGCATGTTGAAAGAAACAAATGAAAGACACAAGTTGACAATCGCTCTTAGATAAAATGAGCTAAGAACTCATTGAGGAGAGAGAAATAGGAAGAACACATTGAAAGGGGCCACATTATGTTTGCATGGCATGCATTTTATTGGAAGCATTAAGTATCACTGTATAAATGGTTGAAAAGGTTAATATACATGTGGGTTTTAATCATTGATTCAGATATTTTTAGAATGGAAGGTAGAAAATATCCTTTTCATTAATAAACAGAAGAGTTTTCCCATGGTTGCTTTAACACCTTATCATTGAGGCAGATGTTATTACTATTTCTCACATGGATTACATCTTTCCCAGATTTAGAAGGAAAAGATATTCAGAAAAGTGAATTGTACTGTGTCAATCTACATTAAACTTGATGAAGCTATTCATAGACTCAGAAGTAGACTTCAGTAGAAAATTAAAACCTTGAATCTAACTGAAAGGAAATAGTGAAAAACTTAATGAAATCAATGTCTAATGTCTATAGTAAAAGGAAAAAAATGAAGAAAATATTAGAGTGGAAGTCCAAAATCACTCTTGCACAGATATATTTTTCATCGTTGGAATTCTAAGAGGCAGTTAACGGGTAGTAATTATATACTAAAGTCTCCATGTATGGGCATAGATTAGAAAATGTCAGAAAATCAGGAATAAGACACTGTGATGAAATATTCCACATTTTAATTCTAGCCTTTCCCTTAAAATGAGACTTGTGAACAATATTTTTCTTTAGTTTCATCAGTTCATCCGATGCACTGTAATGATGTAAGCATTATGTTACATTATACTAGGCACAACATGAAAATGTAAGTGAAAACAGGAGAAGAAAAATCCTGATTAGAAGAGAAAGTGGGGAAAAGTCTTGAACACATGGGCACAGGGAAAAAGTTCCTGAACATAACACCAATGGCTTGTCCTCTAAGATCAAGAATCGACAGATGGGACCTCATAAAATTACAAACCTTCTGTAAGGCAAAGGACACTGTAAATAGGACAAAGGGGCAACCTACAGATTGGGAAGAAATCTTTACCAATCCTATGTCTGATAGAGGGCTAATATCCAATGTATACAAAGAACTCAAGAAGCTAGACTCCAGAGATCCAAATAACTCTATCAAAAAATGGGGAAGTGAGCTAAACAGAGAATTCTCAACTGAGGAAACTCGAATGGCTGAGAAGCACCTAAAGAAATGTTCAGCATCCTTAGTCATCAGGGAAATGCAAATCAAAACAACCCTGAGATTCCACCTCACCCCAGTCAGAATGGCTAAGATCAAAAACTCAGGTGACAGCAGACGTTGGTGAGGATGTGGAGAAAGAGGAACACTCCTCCATTGCTGGTGGGAATGCAAGTTGATACAACCTCTCTGGAAATCAGTTTGGCGGACCCTCAGAAAAATGAACCATTTTAATCTGAACAATTTAATTGGTTCTACAAATAGGCTTTAATACATGCATAAAATTTATAGATTCGAAAATATTTTACTTTTGGTATATTTTATTGGTAAGTATATATAAAAAAGGAATGCATGTTTTCAATTAAATGAGGGATATTAGTCACTTAAGAATAGGTTCTTGAAAATCTCTTTGTTGATAATATTAAATTTACCTTGATCACTTCTGCATAATTTTAAAGGCATTAGTACTACATTTAGCATATTCTTTCATGAAAATATGGACTACTAAGCTTACCACATTAGGATAATTTAAACAAAATTCACAATACAATATAAAAGATTATATTAACCTTTTTCTCCTTTTTTCATTTTGTATTGGTTATTTTATTTGATTACATTTCAAATGTTACCCCTTCCCAGTTTCCTCTCCAGAAAATCACTATCCTCTCCGGCTTTCCATTGCATCTATGAGAGTGTTCCCCCCACACCCACCCACTCCTGCAATGGGTGCCCTAGCATTCCCCTATGCTGGGTCATCAAGCCTCCTCAGGACCAAGGAGCTCCCCTCCCAGTGATGCCCCATAAGGTCATCCTCTGCTACTTATGCAGTTGTAGCCACAGGTCTCTCCATGGGTACTCTTTCGTTGTTGTTTTAGTCCCTGGGAGCTCTGGGGTTTCTGGTTGGTTGATATTGTTGTTTTTCCCATGGGGTTGCAAACCCCTTCAGCTCCTTTAGTCCTTACCCTAACCTCTCCATTGGGGTTCCCATGCTCAGTCCGATGGTTGGATGCTTACATTCTCATCTGTATTGGTTAGACTCTGATAGAGCCTCTCGGGGGACAGCTATACCAGGCTCTATCAGCAAGAGCTTCTTGGCATCAGCAATAGTGTCTGGGTTCTGTGTTTGAAGATGGGATGGATCCTTAGGTGGGGCAATCTCTGGATGGCCTTTACTTCAGTCTCTGGTTCAGTCTTTGTCCCTATATTTCCTTTTGACAGGAGTAATTCTGGATTAATATTTTTGAGATGGGTGGGTGGACCCATCCCTCACCTGGGGCCAAGCCCATCCACTGAATATAGTCTATACAGGTTCTATCTCCACTTTGTTGAGTATTTTGCTAATGTATTCCTTGTTGAATCCTGGCAACCTCTTGGGTCCCTGGCATTTGGGACTATCTAGTGGCTACTTCCAGTTCCCCATCCCCTACTGCTACATACCTCCATTCAAATTCCTTACCCTCTCTATTTCTGGACCCCAGTCTCCTCCCACACCTGCTCCCCTTTCCTCTCCCCCCTCCTTTCTCCCTCCTAGTTACCTCCCTCCCTTTACCTTCCATGATTATTTTCTTCCCCTTCTGAGTAGGACTGAAGTATCCACACTTTGGTCTTCCTTCTTTTTGGGTTTCATATGGTCTGTGAACTATATAGTGGGTATTACAAGCTTCTTTTAGGGGGGGGTAATATCCACTTATCAGTGAGTACATACCATGAGTTTTCTTTTGTGACTGAGTTACCTCACTCAGGATGATATTTTCTAGTTCCATCCATTTGCCTGAAAATCTTAAAAGAGTAAAACAGACGCTTTATGCATACAGATTAAATCCCTACAAATGCTACTTTCAGTATGACAATGATTGGGTTGCTAAATGTTTGTTGTAGTACCAGAGTGAGTTTAGATTTCTTTTAATCAAATGATTTTAAAATAATTTCTACATTAATTAGCAGGTAGATACTGTGTGTGTGTGTGTGTGTGTGTGTGTGTGTTACATCATCCTTTTGTTACAATAAGTGTATTCCTAAGCACAAAGTAAGTTTTAGACGTTGATAAAGTATCAGCTACATTTTATTGGGAGGAACTATAATTTAGATCCATCAGGAAACCAGAGAAAAGTGCCCCTATCTAAAAACTGAACACAAAAGCTCTGGAAGGGAAGTGTTGAGGGCCTGTCCTGTAATGACAGCATGGACAGCAGCACAACCTTGCATCTGTGCCTCATGATTGTTTTGTTTAGTTTAATTACATACTTTCTTTCTCGGTCTCTCTCTAAGCCTCCTCTTACTCATCCTCTCTGCTCTTCGAATTTGTGTGCTCTCTTGTCATCCATCATTATTGCATGTATATATGTATTTGCATATGCATACATGTTCCTAAATATAACTTGTTGGATCTATATTGTTACTTGTATGTCTGTTTTCAGCACTGGATAAGCAATAGGTGTATGATTCACTGAAGAGGACTTCCTCTCCTGTTTCCATCTTTACTCAAGTTACATTAGTCATTTCTGTAGGCTTGAGGCTTCATGGACCTTCTCTGTCCACGTTCTTATGTTTATTGGTGTCCTTGTTCATCTCATGCTTAGGCAGAGATTGATTTTTATAGCAGAGTAAATAAAGAGATTCTGAATTGAAACACTTTGTCAGTCCCATTGGTAATCACGATTACGTTATCCATGTCTTACAAATACATCTGGGCACTCAAAGTTACGTAATTTAATTGATGACAAAAGCTACACAGAATGATTTTTATTATAATAAAGACTTCTCTAGTTGTGTTCAGAGCCAATGATTTACATAGCATTAGAATCTGAAGGGAAGTGTTAAACTATTCCAGAGTAAGGCTGAGAGATAACTATACCAAAAGTCATCTGAGTTTTGTCCTCCACACATGCAGCAGCTGTTATCAACAAATCAAGATCCTTTCAGAGCCATTAAGTGATGATGGAAATTCACCATTTTTAGCTTATGAAAGTCAACTATTTAAATGCTTGCATATCATGCTTGAAAAATTATGGATTTGGTATACTAAAAATCTGATAAGATGACAGTCTCCCTCATCAGTCGATCATTTCCTATATGATGAACTATGTCATTAAATAAATGGTTCAGTTTTTCTCCATTTCTGACACAATCCTAAGTTGAAATTATTTAAAAAAGCATATTAATTAAAGGCCAAAAATTAAAGCATTCTTTTAAAAACTTAATTTTGCTTTGTTTCTCTTTCACATCTTATCAAGTACTTGAAGAGTGAAAAGGATATCATAAAGATGGCCACTGTGAAAGTAAATAATAAGTAAAAATAATAAGATGAACAAAACACCAACAATGTTATTAATCATCAGCAAAGAAAGACTATAAAATATACCACAGCCTGCTACACATACACAGATACGGGCATGCCTTTACCATAGCTAGCTGGGAATGATTTTTCCATAAGAAAAGTCTTCTTGAGATTTCCTGCCAATTTTATGTGAAGTGTCTGCCTTGGGGATGGATAAAAAGAGCTGCATTCTGCCAGCTGAATGGAACATCTTGTGCCAAATAACTAGTAACAATATGAAATTGCAAAATGTATTATACTGACATAGTAAAACATAAGATAACTGTTCTGGATATGAAATCCTGGTCCACAGCTGGTGGATCTAGCTAGGATAGCATATGGGGTCCTGGTAATGGAGATGAGGCAATGGGATGATCTTTTACCCAGATTCCCTTCTGTACACAATCACCTGATACAGCTGCTAAGTGAGTAACTTAGTCACAGGCTACCACAATTAAGACTAGTCACTATCACCTTACTGTCTTTCACTAGAAAAAAGAGGTTTTTATGGAATAGTAATAAAATAAGATAAGATAAAAATAAATACACCAGAGTAGGACAAAATAAGCAGAAGGAAATGAGCACCCTAGAAAACAAGAAAAAAGTATCTATGTAGAGATCCCCACCTTTGCACCTAGGAATCAGATAAAATTAACCATTTGGTATCTTTGAAATCTTTCTTTGGTATCTTTGAAAAGAAACTATAGAGTAAAAAGAGAAAACATTTAAATAAATCAAAACATGTTAAGTTAATGCCTAGCCTTCACCCCTATGTACTAGTGTCTCTAGTACAGGAAGATACTCTACACAGTACCAGAAGAGAACCATAAACAACAACTCAGCCACAAATTCTTTGCTCTACATTAATGTCCTGCCTGCAAGCTACTGAAATGGTGGTACAAAGCTTGTGGGGGTTACCAACCAATATCTGAGTTGACTTAGAGCCCACTCTATGAGCTGAAACCGATACTCCACACTGCTTGAGTCAAGATAGCCTTGACTTGAGAGACTTGAGAGATTCAGTGGTAAAAACGTAACAACATCAAACCATAGTAATAAAAGAACTCTGAGAACATTCCATTATAGATCATTCCCTTGCTCATCCATCATCAGAGAAACATACTTTTGCAGTGGATGGGAACGGGTACAGAGGCCCACAGCCTCATATTACCCAGAGAATGAAAAGAACCTACAACACTGTGAGCTAATAGGCGGTATCTCCATCAAGCCCCTCCCCCTCAGCACTCAGGGAACCCTGTGGTAAAGGAGGCAGAAAGAGTGTAAGAGCCAGAGGGGATGGAATTTAACAAGAAAGCAAAACCCTTAAAATCAACATGGTTGATGCACATATGAACTTACAGGGATTTAGACCAAGACAGGATACACAGGGTCTGAACAGATCAACAGGGCATTAGCTGGGGTCCTAGAACTGAAAGGAGAAATGGGCACACACCCAAATCCCTGACCTAGAGGCTATTTTCAATTCATAATCACTTGTAAATGATAATTAGTTTTCTTTAATGGAGTCTCACTTGGAAGCATACTACTCTTGAGGGTAGGCTGCATGCCCTGCAGTAACTGGACAACAGAAAATTAAGTCAATGGCAACTGTGGATATTCATTCAATGGCAACTGTGGAGGTTCCTTGTCATGCTAGGCCTTTGTCTTTTTATTCTTTTTTAACGTACTTACACTATCTAATTGCGGCCATATAAACAAACGCATTCAGGCATTCACAGCTATGAACACTTGATTCATTTGGATGCCCTTTATCAATTCAAAACTACCTTGTTGTGATTGACCTCTACATATGGTTAGACCTAGGACGCAGAATTAACCTTGCTTTCTTGGACTACATTATACTGAATATAATAAAGAGACAGGTTACTTATAATATTTTATATTCACCTCAATATTTAAATAAGCATTTCAATAAAAACTAGAGCATTTAACCAATGTTCAAAGATATCAACAGCTCATACTTAACTGTATTTTATATTACATAATTTTCTTATATGCATTATTTGTCACTAAGAAGCATAATTTGTTAAAGGGAGTAAAGTCTTTTTTGAGACTAAAGGACATTTAGATATTTCTGTTCTATCTTTTCTTGAAGAATTACTTTTCTTATATAATCTAAATATATCATAATACCCTTTAGCATAAAATGTTGGAGATTGGTACTTCAAACTTCAAGTTCTGCTAGAACACAACATTATTACATTCCTTGGTTTCCAGACAAGTTTTTATTTCTATAATTTTTTATTCTTGGAGACAGATACATATATTGTATCTGTTAGTGAAATATAGGAATTTGAAAATGAGAATTAAGACAAGTTATCTTTGAGTCAAGAGTTGTTCAGTTTCCATGAGTATGTGGGCTTTCTTTTGTTTTTGTTATTATTGAAATTCAGCCTTATTCCATGGTGATCTGATAGAATACATGGCATTATTTCAATCTTCTTGTAGCTGTTGAGGCTTGTTTTGTGTCCAATTATATGAACAGTTTGAGAGAAGGTTCCCTGAGGTACTGAGAAGAATCTATATTCATTTGTTTTGAGGTTAAATGTTCTGTAGATATCTGTTAAATCCATTTGGTTTAAAATTCTGTTAATTTCACTCTTTCTCTATTTAGTTTCTGTTTCAATGACCTGCCCATTGGTCAGAGTGAGGTGTTGAAGCCTCTTACTATTATTGTGTGAGGTGCAATGTGTATTTTGAGCTTTAGTAAAGTTTGTTTTATGAATGTGGGTGCCCTTGCATTTGGGGCATAGCTGTTCAGAATTGAGACTTCATCTTGGTGGAATTTTCAGATGAAGTTTAACTAGAAGGAAGGCTCAAGTAATGATGCTTCACTCCCACTTAGAAGGGGGAAGAAAATAATCATAAGAAGCAGAGGGAAGGGAGACCTGGGTAAGGGAGGGAAAGAGTAAGGGAAAAAGGGGTGAGGGGCAGGATCAGGTATCCCAGAAACAGGAGACAAGCCCAGAGGACCAGGAGAATGAATAGAAATATGTATCTCCTGGAGACTGGGAAGGGGGAGAATCTCTAGAGAGTCCTAGAAACCAGGGATGTAAGAGGTTCCCAGGACACAATGGGGATGCTCAAGAGTGGAGCAATGGAAAGGAAGAGTCCACGGTAGATAGGCAGGACTCTCAGTGGAGGGATGGAGCCACTCACCTCCTTCAAAAATTTTTGACCCAGAATTGTGCCTTTCTTAAGGAAATGCAGGGACAAAAATGAGCAGAGACTGAAGGAAAGGCATCCCATGACTGGCCCAACTTGGGATCCATCCTGTGCTCAGGCACCAAACTCTGACACTATTACTGATGCCATATTGGGCTTGCAGATAGGAGCCTAGCATTGCTGTTCTTTGAGAATATCTACCAGCAGCTGACTGAGACAGATGCAGATACTCACAGGAGACAATTGGACTGAGGTCAGGGACCCCTATGGAAGACATAGGGGACAGATTGAAGGAGCTGAAGGGGATGACCACCTCATAGGAAGAACAGCAGTGTCAACTAACTTGGACCCCTTACAGCTTCCAAAGACTAAGTCACCAACCAAAGAGCATACATGGGCTGGTTCCTGACCTTCTGGCACATATGTAGCATCAGACTGCCCTGTCTGGTCTCAGTGGAAAGTGGTGTGCCTAATCCTGTAAAGAATTGATACCACAGAGAAGAGGGATGCTGGGGGTTGTGAGGTGGAGGGGTGGGTAAAGAAGTGGGTGGGGAGCACCCTGTCAGTAGTAAAGGGAAGGGTGAATAGGGTGAAGAATTCTGGGAGGGGAGCAGGAATGATGGTTAACATTTGGAATGTAAATAAATGAAATAATTTAATAAAAATCAAAACAAATTGATAATCCCCTCCTAGAAGATTGTTATAACAAAAGAAATATATGACACAAAGAAACATATAATAGGTATTAAGATTTTTAGATTCATATATTACATTAACTTATTTTAAAGGGGAATTACTATGATTATATATCTTATATAGTGATCATAAATATATTTTAAAAGTTATCAGAGTAAATATTGAAATAAAGCAAAGAATGTGTAGGCTTTCCTGTATTATTATTTCTATCTGTATTTTTATTTTTTATGAACTGTGCTGCATGCTCAGTTCTAATTATGATAGTTCTCATGACAGAGTAAGGAGGAATCTATCATTTCATTTTGGAAATGCTACTTGTGCAGAGAGTTACTTCAAAGCCTGATACATACTTTCATCTAAACTGTTGGAAATATACTGGAATCAATCATTCTCCTTGGATGATGAAAGCACTAAGAAGGCAGATGCTCTAACACAGAAGTTTGACTTGTACCCTGACTTTTATCTTATTAAATCTTTTCTACATTTTGCAATACAGACTCTTTCAATATTTTACACACAGAGCTTAAGTCTCAAGTCCAACTTTAAGTAAATGAATCTTTTCATTTTTCTTCATATGCATTCTAAGGGTACTTTTATTTCTAAAAGTTTGACTCAGATCTTATTTTAGTAGTAAGCTGATGTTAATTTTTTCTTTCACATATGGTGAATTATGATTCAGGATATACAATTTTTCTTTCTCTCGGCTCTCATTTCCTTTCTTTAGTATAAATATTGCTTTTGTTATAGATCCACAGACTCCTGGATGCACTTCTACAATTTCAGGTTTTCCATAATCTTTAAAAAAAAAAAAAAAAATGAGCCCAAACGAACGACACAGGAATAAAATGAAACATACATTCAAGGCAAAAGTGAAGAAAAACACCTTTCTATTCTATTCCAGGAAGAGTTTGGACATATTAATAACTGACTTGAGTCAGTATTTACTTCCATAGGAAGTAAAGGCTTCCTCAGGAGCTTTCTTAAAAGAGAATGCTCATAAGGAACCTGATAAATTCAGTTCTATAAATACTGAAGTTTCGAGATTGCAGACCATTCATATTTTATAGTGATGTAACAAGTGGTATCACTCAAGCCAAAGTTAGAGTGGTAAGACAGCTTCTACTTCTTTTCCTTGGTAATTCTTAATCATCCTTGCTCACCTTCAGTACCCCCTGGCATATTTACTCGTCTGTTGGTCTTATATAGGAACTAGAGTCCAAATATAGGTAAGGCGTATAAAGGACTGGAAAGATAATTTGGTGGTTAAGAGCTCTTTTGCTCTTCCAAAGTACCCAGTCTCAATTACAAGCACTCACATGGTGGCTCTTCATCTGTAATCTAACTCTAGGGACTATAGCAACCCTTTGGAAACTACCAGGAATGCATCTGGTGCACAGACATATGAGCAGCCAAAACATCTTTATACATAAAAACAAGAAACATACTGTAGTGGTGTATGTTGGGTCTATGATGGAAATGTGAATATAAAAGTGATAAATGTTTATATAATCAATTCAACATTATAATGAAAAAATTAAATAACAGAATTCACAGCAACTTATTTCAAACATGCATCTAACAATCACATAACGGAATGAACTCCTTATCTCTTTAGGAAGAGATGGAGAAATGTAAGAAAGGAATAGATAATGTTCTGATAAATTTACTTCACAGGAATTGTAATGTTAAAATTTTTATAATTTTTACTATTTTACAAATGCTTATACTGTTTAACACTACATTTACTATCCACCCTTTTTCTTCAGTGATAAATTATAACTACACAGTTCACATGTGTTTGTGGTATGTGCATGAGTGTGTCTTATAATAATAATGCATGGTGTATTTGTGCACATAGATTTCTTCTTTTCTATGAGAGTGGGGTAGACTTCTCATTTTTGAAATTAGTTTAAGAAATGTCTATTCTTAAATAAAATATATTGAAGTTAATATTTTCTTTTGCTGTTGCCTATAATAATAATAAATTTAAACTTAATTAGAATAATTTTTGCTAAAAACATTATTCGATTACCAACCCATTCTGATTGCTAGTATTTTATCTACCAATTACTCTTTAAAACTTTTTTTCATTTTTAAATTTAAATTATTTTGTTTATTTACATTCCAGTCATTACGTCCTCCCAGTCTCCCCTCCCACAGTTCCTCATCCCATTCCTCCTCCCCCTCCCCGAGAGGTTAACTTTTGTCCCCTTTTTTAAAAAATTTTTACAAATTTTTTTTGATATTTTATTTACATTTCAAATGTTTCCTCCTTTCCAGATCTCCCCCACTTTTTTATTGATTCTTTTGAACTTCATATCATACTCCAATCCTGCTTATCTCCCCACTCCCTCATCTTCACCCTTCACCCTTGTAACCTCCCTCAATAAAATAAAACACACGAGCAAGCAAACAACAACAACAAAACATAGAAATTGTGGAAGCTGAAGTATGTCACTGTGCGTCCTACAGTATATCCCTTTGCCCACACATCTTCACTTGCACATGTTCGTTGCAATGACTCATTGGTCTGCTTCCAGATCTCTGGTCGTAGTGACACCATCAATATTGGATCCTCATCAGGACTCCTCCTGATTATCCCGTTGTTGCCCTGGTTGTTGCCCTGTGTCATGGTGATCTTGTAGTTTTGATACATTAGGACTGGCCCTTTCACAAATCCCAACCATTTGTGAATTGTTTGCTTTTGAAGTAGGCTAATTCAGAGTCCTAGATCAGGGCATGCGTGGTCAGCTAGTGAGCTCTCCCTTATCCATATCACCAGGGTAAACTCTCCAGCAAAGCTCCGGCCCAACCACCCAATTGCTGACATTGGCAGGAGACATGGTCAGCTCTCCTGCTCTCACTTTGCATTTCCCATTAGGGTCAGCTCCATTGTATTGCTGACACTAGGCTAGGTGCAGGGCCCTCCCCTCCCAGTGCTACAACCAGTGAGGGGGCAGGGCTAGCTCCCCAACTCCCATAACCTCAGGGTCATCTCTCCCAATTGCCTCAGGTGGTGAGGAATGAGTAAACTGAGGACATCTCCACTTCAACCCAGACTACCCCAAGGCAGACATGTCCCAGAACCATCTCTCTCTTGCTCTGTCTTCAGAGTTGGCTAACCTACTGGACCAGGGCCAGAACTACTGTACTGAACAGGTAAGATGCAGAGACCACTCTCCCAGGTGCTGCAGCTAGTAAGGGGCAAGGACAGCTCTCTTGCTCCCATGACACCAACTCCTGGGACCAGCTCTCCCAACTGCTGCATATAGTAAGTGTCAAGATAGGGAGGGGCAGGCATCATACTTTCACCCATGCCACCCCAGGGTGGATGAGTGGCTTGGCAAGCTCTCCCTACCTCTAGCCCTCAGGGCTGATTCACCTGTACTGCAGCCACCAGGGCAAGCTCTGCTGTGCTATCCAGGCAAGTTTCAGACCCTACTCTCCCAAGTCTCATTACCAGTGAGAGATGGGGCCAGCACTCTTGAGTCCTGCATCAAGTGAGGGAGAGGCTAGTAAGGTATGGTCCCTGAATATTCACACTGTCTCTGGCAGCTGTGCCAACCATGGGCATCCCAGGTTCTCTAGTAGTAATATGAGCCTAGAAATTGATACAGACCCCTGCTGTTGTATACCAATGGACTCAGACATGGCCCTCAGCATCAGCTCAGGCTGTGACCTCACCATGGCCCCAGGTGGCAGGGCTGGCCACTCATAACAGACTCCTCCCTTCCACCCTTGAGTCTCCAGTTCCATGTCTTTTCATAATGTTCAAGCTGCTCCACTTTGCTTTCTCTCCCATAGGACCACCACACACTCTCTCATTGTAATGGCTCCTTCTGCAGGCTGGCCAAGTGACTGTAGGTCCCTGGGTGACAGCAAGTAGGTGTCTATGGCTCTGCCCACCGGTACCATGAGCTGGAGGGCAGGTCTGCATGTGGCATGGTGGTCCACAAGTATCATTCTTCTTCCTGCTGCTCTGAGCTGCCTAAATTAAATTTGATTTGATTTGATATTTCTTAGTACTAGACTGAAGACAGCTTTGGTCACCAAGCCAGGCTTCAAGCTAGGACAACCACCTGACTGCCATCTGCTCTGCTCCTAACTAATATAAGAACAACATCACCAACAAGCTTTCTCTTTGCTCAATGCCAGGGGCCAACCAATTATGTATTTTTAAAAATATATTAATTCTCTAAAATTTTCACAAATGAATGCAATCTATTGTTTTCAAATGTCATAAATGCATACAGTGTAATTTGATCTTTTGCATACCTGACTCACTCTTCACCTTTACATTAGTCAGAATCACCTTCCCCTGTCTCCCAGCATCTTACACTTTTCTTGTAAATTTCTTTATATTGTTTCTTTTATATTTTGAGATTATTAATGCAATTCCCCCAGTTCACTCTACATTTTTTCCCTCCAGTGCTCTATGTACACTCTTTTCAAAATTTATGACACCTATATTCCCTCAGTACACAACTATAATCTGTTGTCTACGGGTAGATCTCCCACTTCAGTGGATCACATTCACAGTACTTTATTCTTGACACAGTGTGTCTCTGCATCAATCACTGTCTGCTACACAAAGACACATGTTTAATGATGCCTAAGATCTGTACTTACATGTAGGTATAGAGATATAGATTTAGAGAGAAGTTGGAGATACCATGACCCAAGCATGAGCCCTTGGCCTTATTCTCAGTAGCAGGCATGTGCTTTCTTCTGTGGAGTAGACCTTAAATACTATGATACTCCACTGCCCTGATCTAGAACTTATCACTACACCCTCCCAAATCTGATTTCATTGTTGTTTGCTTGTTTCCTTACTTGCTTTATAATATATCCAATGTAGTAAACTAGTAAATAAATGCTTGCTAATATATACTGATTGTATTTTACTTTGGAAAATTCAGACTGTACAAAGTTGGGCTAGTCCAAATGTGTCTCACTAATGACACTCATTAAGAAAGCTACAGAATAGAAAGCACATTTCATCACCTAGTTACTTGTAAACATTTCCACACGATTACTTTCTAACTATAGAATTAGCTATTTCTTAATTTCTTTGTGAGAACTTGGTATCCAAGTTTCTTTTCTCCAGAAAAAAGTAGAAATTATCAGACTAAGTTAAGCTTCTCCAACCCAGATAGAACCATTGTGCTGAGAATTCATAAAATATAATTCAGTGTACTGAAGGATAGCTATAAAACTTAGGTATCTGTTCCTCCCATCTTTCCACTTATTTCTCTTACATGCTTTTCTTATTTTCCTTTGTTATTCAATTTATACTATTTTTAATGCTGAATTTTAGACAATTATATATCTTTATCATTGTCATGGTTTGAATATAATTGGCCCTGGGTGTGGCACTATTTGGAGTGTGGCCTTGTTGGAATAGGTCCAACATTGATATTTTTTACTGTGGGTGTGGGTTTTAAGACCTTCATCCTAGGTGCTTGGATGTCAGTCTTACACTGCAGCCTTCAGATGAAGATGTAGGACTTTCAGCTCTACCTGCACCATGTCTGCCTGGATGCTGTCATGCTCCTACCTTGGTGACTATGGAACTCAACCTCTGAACCTGTAAGCCAGCCCCAATTAAATGTCAGCCTTATAAGAGTTGCCTTGGTCATGGTGTCTGTTCACAACAGTAAAATCCTAACAAAGAAAATCATATTCAACCAGATGATAAAATATTAGATAAAAATAAAATCCTATTCTGTAGTTTACCACATTCTTCAAAAATTATTAATATCAGCTTACAAACTTCAATTGCTTATATGTTAAAATTATAATAATTCTTTAAGAATATGTGATAGATATTTTTGTACTTGGTAGAGAAAGAACATACAACTTTTATAACTGTTAGCAATATGTATAATCTATTTGACAAGAAAGGAGATGAAACATATATTAAGCATAGGAAATATGAATTAGATATGGTGAAAGTGAAATTGGAACTGAGCTGGAGAGAACTGTTTTAAACTAATTTTGGGGCTGTTGCTTAGAATGAAGTTCCTCTTCAGCTTTGAAAAATGTACTACGGCATCATGTCAGTAAAATGCTCTTGTGACTGTGTTGTTAGCTATGAGAAAAGGCTGCATTTCACATAGAAGCAGTGGCTGTGGAGCTGTCTCTTCTGCACTTACCTTTATTAGAAAGAAATGCTGCAGGTTATAGCTCTTGAATACACCTAACTACCACACTTGGCTACCAGCACAGTTCCAGACATTCTACTGTTGGCTTTTAATTATCCTTCATTTTGTTTAAGAATGGAGTTGAAAAATAACAACAGTACATGAGTTAACATATTGAAGTGAATTTTAAGGAAGTTTTAATTTTCATATCCAATTTCACGAACATTTGAATCCACTCTGTTGAAGGAGTTTACAAAAAGTCTTCTTTATAAGATACAATTTCACCAAAAATATTGGTTGTCAAGGTGTTTTACTTATTCAATATTTTATGGCAGAAATAATTGTATGTGCTTAGAATGTAGAAGAGGAGAAATGAGACAAAAAAGAAAGATCATATACCTTTATTCAAGAATATAGAAGTAGAGCATGAACTGCCATTTAAGTTTATATAGTTTGTCAGATAGTAATTATACAATCAATCAATCAATCAATAAGAATAGGTAGATAGTTGGATAGATTGATAGATTTTATATATATATATATATATATATATATATATATATAGAGAGAGAGAGAGAGAGAGAGAGAGAGAGAGAGAGAGAGAAAGAGAGAGGAGAGAGAGAAATAATAGATACAAAATTTCCAGTAAGTAAGGGAATTATAATTAGAACTAAATTCTGACTAGCAGGTAAAATTTACCTAAAATTTCGGAGGATCCCTGTTTCTCTTATTAAACTTTTGGACCTTCATCCTCTCTCATCATCATATCAAAGACAATCTAATAAGAGAGAAGTGGATAAGGTGGGTTGAAACTATCTTCTACTTTGTAACTCATTTCACTTATCTATAAATAACACAAAAACATATGTCTGAATTAATATGGCTATTCAGAGAAATATGTAAAATTCGTTGATGAAAATTGCAAGTAGAAAACTTAAGCAACACTAAAATGTACCAATGTAAAATCAGTCTTCCTAATCAATAAGTGTGCAGCACACAATTTTGGTTTTGCTTCTTTTAATGCATAAAACATTCATCTATATCTATATTTATATCCATGTCTATATCTTCTATATTATCATATATGAAAAGAGCCAAGTGGATTTTATGTGTGTGTGTGTGTGTGTGTGTGTGTGTGTTTGCGTGCGTGCCTGTGATATTTACATAGCATATATTATAGTACAAATAGTGATTTTCTTTACCACATTTTCATGAACTCATATATTTTGATGTGTTTGCATTGACAGATTTCTTGGAATGAAAGAAAAAAAATAAGTGCAATGCTTATTCTTCCCAAATGCAAGGTTATTTTCTTTGAATTCCTAGCAATTGCAGTTCACAAAGCACTTCTTCAGTTCTGACAACAGGTGGTTGTTCAACTGTATCTTGCCACTTAAGAGTGAATGGTACCCTACCAACTTTCCTTTGTAAGATAACACTACTCTGGCAGGATTTTATTGAGCATCCTATTTTGGACACAAGTAAGTAGGTTATTTTAGGATTGTCTTGTTAGAAGTTATATTTTAGATATTTCTGACAATTTGTATTTATAGAATTTGATTATTTGAACCTTAAAATCATTTCCTAGTTCATGTATTTAGAATTCAAAACCAATATGACTTAACAGCAAGTTATGACCTAAATTTCAGTTGAATCAATTAATATTGAAATCTCAGATGAATACATTCACTCTTAACTTATTTGTAGAAGGTGTCAGAATTCTTGTGACATTTTGTTTGAGGTGTTTTTTTCAAATTTGAATCTCAGTTAAGAATTATGAAGTGACAGGGAAAGAGTGGTAAGAAGAATCTTGCTTTATCCACTCTGACATTATTTACTGCATATGACAGATTGTAGCTCCTGTCTTCTTATAGTAAGTTACATATTCATATAATATGTCTTTACTGAATGAAACAAAAAATAATATATGAAATAGAACCAAATTTTCAATTCATACTTTTATGTTATTAGCTAGGTAATTTGCTTCCCAGAGGCTTATTTTAGAGAAACTTAATTATATTGTACCTTTAAAAATATCAGCCTTGTTATTAAGTGCGATAGTTGATAATACTTCCTCTAATTTTATTGAATTCCTTATGGTATATATTCTTTTATACAGTAAAAAATTATATAAATTATTAACTCATAATATATATCAGATATCTATATATTACTTAATAATTTGGTTGTAATATAGCATACCAAGCAAAGTCAATATGATAGTTGATCCATTGAGATAAATAAATCTTGTCATGGGTAGTTGAATAATATTTAGGAATATATGCTTGTATAAAACTATTCCAATTTACATTTAATACAAGGGGCTTAAATAATTATTCATAAATATGTTTATGGTACTCATAGTTCTTTCAAATTAGTGCTGTTTTATCAGGTTGTTAAAATTATTTTGAAATTTTTAAAGTAACGTTTCAAACTATAACCTCTGTGATTACCTCTGTCACTGTTGTCCATAACAAAGGTAAATTGTGCTCAGGAGAAACCAGGGTATATGTGAAAAATCTAAAGAAAAATAATTATTGTCCTTGGTCATTATCAACTGTGAACAGCTGCAGACAGAAACTGAGTCAATGGTTCCACAGAGCACCTTTCTGAATGTGTCAACAAAACAGGGATTTGTGAGTGCATGATTCTTCAAGGAATTGGTCAAAGATGCTAGTCACGTTGTAGAGAAAGAATATCCCATTCTGTTGGCATAATTTTATAAGCATGTATTCTAGAAAATGTCACTTTTAAATGAGTGAAGAATCATGAAAGGCTGCTTAGAGAATGGAATCTAAGGATATACACAGCACAGAACTTTAATAAATTTTGTTGATATGTTACAAACCACTCCCATTATAATTAAGAACACAATTACACATTAAGAGAATAAAATATGTCTGACAATATAGCTATGTCTGGAATCTACATATAAGATTACAGTAATCAATAATTTATATGGAATTATTCAATTATTGCTATCTAAAATTGGATTTTGTGGACCAGTGTCAATATCTTTATTAGTTAGCTAGAAAACATGGACTACTGGGCTCCTTCAGATACCAATAAATCATCCTTCATTTTAGCATATTCCCCATATGGTGTGTATCATATGACATCATTAATGAGAATGTTTATGAGTAATAAATATGTTTATGAAGCACCAAGATCCAAAACTAGAGGATATGAACAGAAGGAAAACCAGCCTTGTATCATCTATCCAGTTTAACTTATTTCTAATTATGTTGAAAAAGATGGCAATTTGATTTTAAAAGATTATTCCTCTTTATATAATAATGCAAATGTAGAAAATATACATTTATGTTTATGTGTATGTGCACATATACATATGAATATATACACACACATACACACACACACACACATATATATATACATATATATACATATATATACACATTTGATTATGGTGTTGAAAAATTATAATTCAAGACTTGAAATAAACATTTAATAAAATGTTAATTATTATTCTTATAAACTAAATGCAGATACTCTCTTTGTTATTTATTCACTTTTTGTAGTACTAGGAATGAGCCCAGGGCTTCACACATGATAAAACTCCTACCATTGAGCTATAATTCACTTCATTGTCCCTTGTAGATTGTTTGTTTTTCTGTATTTAGGTTTTTTACAAACGATCTCACTAAATTACTAAACCAGGTTTGAGCAGCAATTGTCTTGCTTTATCTGCACTGATAGATTACATGCTTTGAGTCCATGTTTGTGTGTGTGTGTGTGTGTGTGTGTGTGTGTGTGTGTGAGTGTATGCATGTGAGTAGAACTGCTAATATTCATATATTTTTGGCTATTTTGTTTGCACTACTTTGAAGAAGCAAAGACCAAAATATGTAGGCTCCATAATCAGGAACTCACTTTTAATAAATTCGTTGTTATTAACTAATTCAATAAACATTAATAAAACTTATATCACAAATTGGGAACTAAATTGAATGCTTAGTTTATTATTGATTGATTGAGATTATTTTGTTTGGTATAAGAACTGTTCATTTTTGTATACACTTGATTTAAGGATAGTAGCTAACAAAGCATTAGAGTTGAAGATTAAAAAATTGCTAACATTACCTAAATTGGTTTATGAATGATTTTCCTTTTATCATAAGTGTTGTGTGAGGATCAGCCAGAACTAATTCTGCAAATGCTATACTTTGGATTCATTGTCTCATCTCTGTGTCATATTCTTTAACATAGAACACATGAGCACAGAGACAATCTTCACTACCCAGCAGGTCTTACCTTAGGTCACAGGAGTCTCCTCTTTAAATATCTTTCACCTCATTTCTCCTAACTCATGTCCAGAGCCATTTGGAAATAAACTGGCTTGCATGCCTCATATCAGGAGGCAACATGACTCAAGGGTCTCAATTATACACTCCTAAGACAAAGTAGATGAAATGCTTAACACACCCACCTTGTCTGTGATTTATCATGATAATACCAAGTGCTTATTAATTAAAGAATATTTAGACAATATTCCTACAACAATGCAGGACAGGAATGTGTACTCATTGAAACATGTTGACCACAGATGCCTGATCACTTCTGTGAAACTAGAAGGGCTACAGAGAAGACATGTTCAGTTTCATGTTCCTATTACTTGTTCACCTAGGTAATCAAATATTATTTCAGTCTGCACTGTAGCTGCTTGGCAAAGGTGTAGATCTGAAGTGTGACTCCTTGATTTGGTTTGTGGACTTACCAATTTTGAACCAAGAATGTCTATCATGACTTGTTTCCACAAATCCTGGGAAACCCTTCCAAACTGAGCAGCAGCTCTAGTCTCCTAAAACTTAAAAGAACATGCTGCCATTTTTCTCCCTGCACTGGGGAGAGAAGGTTAAAATAGGCAAAAGTAAACACAAAGATAGGCTAGACTGCATCTCTGTACATAATGCTGTAATGCCAATATGGGAGTACAGAAAGTTTTGTACCATGGTAGGCACAGTTTTGATGAGTAAATGCCAGTCAGAATTATGACTCGAACTTTCACACATAAAATCCTACAGAGAACAATCAAAGGAGGGGTATATTTTTTTAAGTAGAGAGAGGAATTTGACTTTTAATTTTTACTTAGGAATAAATATTGGTATTGTCTGAGCATATGCCAAAATTCAACACAACATAACAACAATGTAATGTAGGATTTTTGTGAATAATCCACACTGTAGGTAACCTAGGATTATTACATAGAAAGTAATAGAAAAACTAGACTAGTGGTCTCTGAGTTTAGTTATAAGTTCCTCCAATTAATGATGAATTTGCATTTTGATGAGCAACTGTGCAAACTAACATGACCTATTTTATTCTCACTCATGCATATCCCCTTTCATTCTAACATTGTCATTTAATAAAAGTTTGAAAAGAAACCAGGGACAACATGGACTGACCAAGTGGATACAAAAACCAGTCATTTGGAAAAGATGTGCAACATCTGTCCAATGTAGACAGCATCTGAACACTGACTTCCTTTGCAAGACATAGATGCCCAGTCATAGAGGCATCTGCTTGAGTGTCTGATCTCCCTTTCCTCTCAGGCCATTATGATTTAGAAATGTAAATGTACATGTCAACTTTACTTCTTTCAAACAAGAGTTTTTGTAAGGTGGATATTGTTTTCTTTTAGACATCAAGAAAGAAATGTATAATGCTTGTAGTATAATCAATTCAGTCTCAAAAAATTATTCTTCTCGTGTGCAACAATAAATCACTATATAAAGCATTCTTTAATGCCTGTGGGTACACAATACTGGCATAAAGAGGCTGCAGTGGCCTGGGCTTAATGAAAATCAAGGCCAATCATATAAAATCATGAGAGAAAATATTTGAAATCTTATTTTTGTGATTAAAAAAATAAAAAGAGCCAAACAGCGTATATTTAATACGCTCATCTCCCTACCCAGTCCTCCATGAGTGTGTGCATTCTTCCTTCTTGCAATTGTGAAGAAACACTGCGGCTTCTACTTTTGACTTTCTAACATCAGTGAAGTGACAAGAAAAGAAACTCTATTTATCTCACAGAAGATATTAGCTTATGGCTCACACCATATCTTTAAGTCAAGTCTCCAACACTGCCCGATAAAATCTTCAGTCTGAGCCTACAAGACCACATTTCACAATGTAAGCCCTTGTTATGAATCTCAAAATCAAATGCATTTCTCTGTTCATGTTCTTATCTGTGCTGTGAAAAATTCTATCACCTTTCCTGGTAGGTGGACCAATTGCAGTTTCTCCACTATCACTCGGAGTCACATGCCAAACAACTCTTGGGAAGCTTGTGAATATTTTCTGAATTAAAAAATAACAAAGTTTATCCACTAAGAATTTGTCTTTAAGTGAAGAAACTCACTGTCTCAAATTGTTACCAAAAAAGATGAACTTTTCAGAAGACTACATATTGCTTTAATTAATGATATTTTAGAGTTAAATCTCAGGAAATTCTCACTTACCAATTGTTATTTATTGTATAAACTAATAGATTTGGATTTATTTAAAATGTTTTAAAGATTTCTTAATATCATATAAATATTGATTTCTGAAAAATTATACCAGTCAATTTCAAGAAAACATGAATTGTATGAAACCTTGATTGTCAAAAATTGGGGAGTTCTGACAAAAGCATTTATTTGGCTTTCTCTAATCTTTCCCATTACTTTAATTTTATCTCAACAGATAAGTGAATTACAACTACAGAGGAAGCTCCCAAAATAAAAAGTGCCATGATTTTTTAATAAAATATTTCCAGAAATAAAGAATACACTTAAACATACATTAAAACAGAAAAATAAATGCATTTCTGCAATGTCCCACAACTGGTAGGAATAACTATGATTTTTCTATCTAATTTTAGTTGTTTTCTGGCAACAAAACGTTGACTATAACTTAGCAAGAAGAAGCCTAGTAATTATTAAACAGCTTCATATCTCTGAAACTGTGAAATAGATACACTTGTGGCTAAATCTGACAGGTTCTTTTTCAGGTACTTCTTCCTATCTTGCCACATGCCATAAATTAATAAACCTAGTTATTATTTTAGAATAAAGGCCAGTTTTACATATAAGATTCCAAACACATCAAAGATGTCAAGGAAAATTAATTAATTTTTAATTGTGTGAAATTTAAACTCACCCAATTTCAGAGCGTCATGAAATTCCAAGTCTTAGAAATTCACAAATATTATTAATTTTCCCTCACAACTATTTATCTATTCCTAGGTCTCAGCACAAGGTAAAATTGAGCTTGAAATGTGAGCTCTTTCCCTCTGTTCATATCTCTGCAACAGTTGGTAAAAACAGAGTTTATCTGCACTTTGCTCTTAGTTAAGAATTCTGACTTCTGGTCCAACTTTTCTATTACACTTCAATGCCACCTGTCACACTCACCTGATATTTCCTTGCATGATATTACTGTGTAGTGCTCAACCATCCATGAAATTGTTTTACAAGGTTGCTTGCATGAGAATTCAGGGAAGCATTAGTTTTTGATATCCAGCATGATATCATCAAGAGATTGGCTTGGATTTTGTGAAAAAGAAACCCACTGTATATGGTGAATTCATTTCAAAAGTCAGAACTGAATTTGTGACTATTCTGAAGATAAAGTTCACTCTCTTTTTTGAGACAAATACAAGGTTTTATGGCTGGTAAATACAAAAGTTAAATGGATATTTTCCATAAATATAATTAGTGATGGTCACAAAAATGGAGCGACAGCAATCAGATTTCAAATTTTGGAAAGCCTTGGCCCACATCATTTATAGTGAAAGTTAAGGATGTAATCAAATTTTTAACTCCTTTGAAAAGTCTATGGTTTATAGATGGGTAGATTGATGCCCTAGACACTAAGGTTGAATATGTTAAGATTTTGCATACAGATTGTGTTTATATGAGAATTGACTGATTTATGTCAAATTACTCTGGAAGGGGTGTTGGATGGTGGAGGAGCTACTGCAACCTGACACTGACCTTAGTCTCCTCATTGCACTTGCCAACAATTAATAATAAGTATACACAGCAATAACTGTAGTTCAACCAAATGAAGACACTAATACTGGTTAGTGTAGTTTTTAAAACACCAATAGATAGTCAACTGGTGTGTAATTTTCTGGCTAAAACTATTTCCACTGCTCTCAGCATTCCTTAGTTGCCTCTAGCACTCTGTGTTGGGTTTGAGATGCACTGGTGTCCCCTCCCAAACCACCATTTTAACAAATCTATTATTGCCCTTGTTTTGTACCAAATGGTCAGGCTTGACAGCATGCCTAAAAGTAACAATATAAAGACTGAGAAGGATGTAAATTATGTAATTAGGAATATACACATATATACATATGTACACATGCATACATATATACATAAAAAGAGGCCATGCATTTTATAGAGAGCAAGTGAGGGTGTACAGGGAGGAAGAGAAGGGAGAAATGATGTACTTATATGATAAACTCCAAAATAAGAAAGAATTTTTGTAAACCAAATGTGTCTTCTACCTTACCATACTCAGCAGGTTTAATATTTAGAAGAAAATTAATTGAAAAACTTCAATTCAACCTCTTAATTTTAGCTGAAGAAAGGAATTTTAGGCTAGTTTGTAGAGTTGCTTGATTTCAAAGAATTAATTCATAATCACGCTTATAATACAAATAATTTCTGGATATTATATTGAGATTCGGTGTTGATTTATTTAACAATTAGCCAAATGTGAATTCTTTAGATGTAACAATATTTTTCTTGTCTATGAAAAAAAAGTAGTTTTTTCTTTTTTCTTCTGAAACAAATGTTTCTGAAATACAGAAACAAATGTTTCTTGTATGCAGAGCTGTACATAATGAAACCTTGTAGGTTGGGGATTCTTATATGTTTATCTGTGTAATATTAGTTTGCAAGTATATTTGTATGAATATATATATATAATATATAAATTATGAATTTTATTATCTAAATGCTACAATTAGAACATTTAGAATTTTAGAATGGTATTGACTGAATTCTGTAAATACTATATTTTCAATTTGTTAATTGATTAAAATATAAAATTTCAGTGTAAGACCCCAATCATGCAAGCTATGATTAATTATGTCATTAATAAATACTTTTGATTTAAAAAGAGAGTAAGAAAAAATAATTCCTTCATAGGTTAAAATTACTTATTTTTTATTTTCAACAGAAAGCAGCTTAATATTAACAGGAAATGTATGCATTTTATTCATGGCTTATTATTAGAATGACTCAAGTTAGATTGTATGGGGTTAATTACAAGACTGTATGGTTATTAGTTACAAGTAAGTAATTATTAGGTACATTGTCCTATGCACTAAAAATCCATCAATCATAAGTACATATAAACGTATGTATTTTAAACAATAGTTTGAGAGCAGTAGATGGTTTATTTGCAAATAAAAAGATGAGTACAGCACACATAATAAACTTCTGAGTGGCCATTACATATGGAAGCTGTAACCTTCAGAGTCAGACAGCTTTGGTACGTGTCTTGCAAAGAATTCTTTGCTCTTTGTGTGCTCCTAGACAAATGACTTTACTTTTTAAGTGATTGGTACTCCCATCATAATGACAGTGTTATGGTTTTTTCTAGACTTGTAAGTTTCTCTAATAAAATGCTGAAAGTCTCATGAGAGACATCTTGTACCTCATTCTACTTGTCTTATTGACAACTTCAATGAAATATTAGATTCTGCACTCAGAAAGGAAAAAGAAATGGAGTTATTTGCTTTAGATGCCTTTAGTTGAGATAAAGCTATATCTCCCCTCCCTTTCTTCTTCCCTCATCACTAAGCGATCCTCCCAAACCAATCCCCTAACTCCCCCTCTTCCCTCATCACTAAGCGATCCTCCCAAACCAATCCCCTAACCCCTCCTCTCAGGTTAACAACCTCTTCCTTCCATTACTATTGCTGCACACACAGACACAACCATATGTATGTCCAAATATATATGTATGGTTATATACATGTGTATATACAGAGTTGTATGTATACGCATGTGCATATATATATATATACATACACACAAACATACAATTTATGTACATGTGCATATTTATATGTAAATACTCTCATGTGTTTTAAACAATCGGTTGAGAGCTGTAGATGGTTTGCTTACTGATAAAAAGATGCATACTAGTACTCCCAGTAAAATTCTGAGTGGCCATGATGTAAGGAAGCCGTGACCTTCAGATTCAGACAGCCTTGCTACGTGTCTTGCAAAGAATTCTTCGCTCTTTATGTGCTCAATATATAAAACATATTCCTGTCTTGTTCATGCAGCCATTTCTAGGAGAGAATGTTTCACAGCAAACTTTCTGGGTGTTGTGTCTCTTGCCAATTTTCTACCAGTTCTACCTCAATATTCCCTGAGCTATAGACACTGAAGCTGTGATATGTATGCTTAACTTGAGCCTTGGGTCTCCAGATGTGTTAATCTTTGCACTATTTTCAATTGTGGCTTTCAGTGATAGTCTCCATTTGTGGTAAAAAGAGGCTTTTTCGATGAATGGTAGCTAGATTTCTCTGTGAGTACAAGGCTAAGATTTAGAATGTTTTAAAGAATTATGCTGGTCGGGCAAAGTGGCAGTCACAGAATCTTTTCTATTGTTCATGACCTTACTAGCACCAGACAAAAATTTTAATCTTGTCTAGTGAGAGTTCCTGAAATTCTTAAAAGTCAAAGGTGAAAATCAGAATTTTAGATTAGGAACTATATCCTTGTCGGACTCACTTTTAAAATGCTTATCTATTTTCTACCTTTGTATGCATGTAAATCAGTGTTTGTCAGTGTACATGAAGGCTCAAGAGTGCCTATTTGTATCTGAGGATCTACTAGTAATTGATGGATATTGGGAAGGGAGACTTAGTTTTCTTCAGGGATGCAGCTGTTGAGATGTTACTTCAGTATATTGTCCTATAGCTTTGACTGCAATGGCAGCACTAAGTGGACTCAGTGAACTTTGAAAACAATAGGTACATCAAGTCGGGGGTACAAGTAGGAGAATATGGGAGGAATTAGAAGATAGGCAATAGAAAGTAGTTTTGAATTTGATCAAACAGATTATATGCATATAAGAAATTTTTTAAAAATATATTATCATAAAAAGAATAGTATTTCTCGATACAAAACTCATTATTTTAGATAAACTAAAACATTTTATTAAAAAAATGGAGATCAGTGGAAGAAAAATTAGAAATGCAAGAGAAATTAAAATTAGGGTTTTATGATAGTCATACAGAGTTATCTTAGGAGGTATCCCATATTTAGTTAATTATATTAAGATACTTTAGCTTACTATTTCGTAATATCCACATTCAATTCATTATAAGAAGAGATATAATCTATGTTTATATGTCTATAAACCTAGTGTTTTAGTGAGCTGCCAGTTACTGAAACACCTGTGAGATAATCAGTTTCAATAGAGATGAATTTACTTTGGAGGTTTCAGTCATCAGTTGCCCTTGTTGCTTTGGCCAACACAGGCATGTTGGTGGGCCCATATGGAGCAAACCTGCTAAACTTATAGCCAGGAAACAAGACAGAGGAAGACATATGAGTGATATCTCAAAATCATCTAAAATACTTCTACTAAGATCACCTTACACTAAACTTCATTTTTACCATATCATAGATAGACCTCTTCTATGAACTATGCTTCCAATATACAGACCTTTCTGATATTTTATGATTGATTTAATTATTGTTTTTCTCTTATGTGTGTGTGTGTGTGTGTGTGTGTGTGTGTGTGTGTGTGCATTTGTGTAGATAGGTCAGAGGACAACTCTCTTTTTTATTATTTACATATTTTATTTACATTTCAAATGTTTCCCCCTTTCCAGATCTCCCCTGTAGAACCTCCCTATTCCCTCCTCCCTCCACCTGCCTCTATGGGGATATTCTCCAACCCACCTCCCTACCCCACCCCCACCCACTCTCGTCTTCAGTCCTTGACATTGTCCTATACTGGGGGATATAACACCCTCAGGACCAAGGGCCTCTCCTCCCCCTGACAGGTAACAAGACCCTCCTCTGCAGTCTTTGTGGCCAGCACTATGGGTCCCTCCATGTGTATTCTTTAGTTAGTGAATCAGTCTCCAGAAATATGGGGGGTCAGGCCAGTTGCCAGTGTTACTATCTCCCTGGAGCTGCACACTCCCTCAGCTCCTTCAGTCCTTTCTCCAAGTCCTCCATCTGGGACCTCAAACTCAGTACTACTGTTCCTGCGAAGTGACTCTTGGGTATTTCAAATTTTAGGCTAATAACCACTTAACAGTGAGTACATACCATGTTCATTCTTTTATGACTGCGTTACCTGGCTCAGAATGATGTTTTCAAGATCCATCCATTTGTCTACGAATTTCATGAAGTCAATGTTTTTAATAGCTGAGTAGTATTCCATTGTGTAAATGTACCACCTTTTCTGTATCCATTCCTCTGTGGAGGGACATCTGGGTTGTTTCCAACTTCTGGCTATTATAAATATGGCTGCTATGAACATAGTGAAACATGTGTTTTTATTACATGTTGGAGCATCTTCTGGGTATATGCCCAGGAGTGGAAGAGCTGGGTCCTCAGGTAGAATTATGTCCAATTTTCTGAAGGTCTGCAAAACTGATTTGCAGAGAGGTTGTATCAATTTGCATTCCCACCAGCAATGGAGGAGTGTTCCTCTTTCTCCACATCCTCTCCAACATCTGCTGTCACCTGAGTTTTTGATCTTAGCCATTCTGACTGGTGTGAGGTGGAATCTTAGGGTTGTTTTGATTTGCATTTCCCTGATGACTAAGGATGTTAAACATTTCTTTAGGTGCTTCTCAGCCATTTGAGTTTACTCAGTTGAGAATTCTCTGTTTAGCTCACTTCCCCGTTTTTTGATAGGGTTATTTGTATCTCTGGAGTCTAGTTTCTTGAGTTCTTTGTATACATTGGATATTAGCCCTCTATCAGATGTAGGGTTGGTAAAGATGTTTTCCCAATCTGTAGGTTGCCGTTTTGCCCTAATTACAGTGTCCTTTGCCTTATAGAAGCTTTGTAATTTTATGAGGTCCCATCTGTCAATTCTTGACTTTAGAGCACAAGCCATTGGTGTTCTGTTCAAGAACATTTCCCCTGTGCCCAAGTGTTCAAGACTTTTCCCTACTTTTTCTTCTATTAGATTCAGTGTATCTGGTTTTATGTGAAGGTCCATGATCCACTTGGACTTGAGCTTTGTGCAGGGAGATAGGAATGGATCAATTCACAATCTTCTACATGTAGACCGCCAGTTGATCCAGCACCATTTGTTGAAGATGCTGTTTTTTTCCACTGTATGGTTTTAGCTCCTTTGTCGAAGATCAAGTGACCATATGTGTGTGGATTCATTTCTGGGTCTTCGATTCTATTCCATTGATCAACCTGCCTGTCACTGAACTAATACCATGCACTTTTTATCACTACTGCTCTGTAGTACAGCTTGAGGTCAGAGAGGCTGATTTCCCCAGAAGACCTTTTATTGTTGAGGATAGTTTTGCTATCTTGGGTTTTTTGTTATTCCATATGAATTTGAGAATTGCTCTTTCTAGGTCTACAAAGAATTGAGTTGGGATTTTGATGGGGATAGCATTGAATCTGTATATTGCTTTTGGCAGGATGGCCATTTTAAATATGTTAATCCTGCCAATCCATGAGCATGGGAGATCTTTCCATCTTCTGAGGTCTTCTTCGATTTCTCTCTTCAGAGACTTGAAGTTCTTGTCATACAGATCTTTCACTTGTTTGGTAGAGTCACACCAAGATATTTTATATTGTTTGTGACTATTGTGAAGGGTGTCATTTGCCTAATTTCTTTCTCAGCCTGTTTATCCTTCGAGTATAGGAAGGCTACTGATTTGCTTGAGTTAATTTTGTATCCAGCCACTTTGCTGAAGTTGTTTATCAGCTGTAGCAGATCTCTGGTGGATTTTTTCAGGTCACTTAAGTATACCATCATATCATCTGTAAATAGTGATATTTTGATTTCTTCCTTTCCAATTTGTATCCCTTTGATTTCCTTTTGTTGCCTGATTGCTCTAGCTAGAACTTCAAGTACTATGTTGAATAGATAGGGAGAGAGAGGGCAGCCTTGTCTAATCCCTGATGTTAGTGGGATTGCTTCAAGTTTCTCTCCATTTAGTTTGATGTTGGCCACTGTTTTGCTGTATATTGCTTTTACTAAGTTTAGGTATGCTCCTTGAATTCCTGGTCTTTCCAAGACTTTTATCATGAAGGGATGTTGAATTTTGTCAAATGCTTTTTCAGCATCTAACAAGATGACCATGTGTTTTTTTTCTTTGAGTTTGTTTATGTAGTGGATTACATTAATGGATTTCCTGATATTGAACCATCCCTGCATCCCTGAGATGAAGCCTACTTGATCATGGTGAATGATTGTCTTGATGTGTTCTTGGATTCAGTTTGCAAGAATTTTATTGAGTATTTTTGCATTGATATTCATAAGGGAAATTGGTCTGAAGTTTTCTTTTATTGTTGGGTCTTTGTGGGGCTTTGGTATCAGTGTAACTGTGGCCTCATAGAATGAATTGGATAGTGTTCCTTCTGTTTATATTTTATGAAATAGCTTGATGAGTATTGGTATTAGGTCTTCTTTGAAGGTCTGATAGAATTCTGCACTGAACCCATCTGGTCCTGGGCTTTTTTTGGTTGGGAGACTTTTATTGACTGCTTCTATTTCTTTAGGAGTGATGGGACTGTTTAGATGGTTTATCTGATCCTGATTTAACTTTGGTAATTGGTATCTGTCTAGAAACTTGTTCATTTCCTCCAGATTTTCCAATTTTGTTGCATATAGGCTTTTGTAGTAGGATCTGATGATTTTTTTAATTTCCTCAGAGTCTGCTGTTATATCTCCGTTTTCATTTCTAATTTTGTTAATTTGGATACTGTCTATGTGCCACCTGGTTAGTCTGGCTAAGGGTTTATCTATCTTGTTGATTTTCTCAAAGAACCAGCTCCTGGTTTTGTTGATTCTTTGTATAGTTCTTTTAGTTTCCACTTGGTTGATTTCAGCCCTTAATTTGATTATTTCTTGCCTTCTACTCCTCTTGTGTGTATTAGCTTCTTTTTATTCTAGAACTTTCAGATGTGCTGTTAAGCTGTTAGTGTATGCTCTCTCCAGTTTATTTTTGGAGGCATTCAGAGCTATGAGTTTTCCTCTTAACACTGCTTTCATTGTCTCTCATAGGTTTGGGTAAGTTGTACTTTCATTTACATTGAATTCTAGGAAGTCTTTAATTTCCTTCTTTATTGCTTCCTTGACCAACTTATCATTAAGCAGTGCATTGTTCAGCTTCCAAGTGTATGAGGGCTTTCTGTTGTTGTTGTTGCCATTGAAGACCAACCTTAGTCCGTGGTGATCTGATAGGAGGCATGGGATTATTACAATCTTCTTATATCTGTTGAGGTTTGTTTTGTGACCAATTATATGATCAATTTTGGAGAAGGTACCATGAGGTGCTGAGAAGAAGGTATATTCTTTTGATTTAGGATGAAATGTTCTATAGATATCTGTTAAACCCATTTGGTTCATAGCATCTGTTAGTTTCACTGGGTCTCTGTTTAGTTTATGTTTCCAAGATCTGTCCATTGTGATAGTGGGATGTTGAAGTCTCCCACTATTATTGTGTGAGGTGCAATGTGTGCTTTGAGCTTTAGTAGAGTTTTTTTATGAAAGTGGGAGCTCTTGCATTCGGGGCATAGATGTTCAGAATTGAGAGTTCTTCTTGGTAGATTTTTCCTTCGATGAGTAAGAAGTGTCCTTCCTCATCCTTTTTGATGAATTTTGGTTGAAAGTCAATTTTATCGGATATTAGAATGGCTACTCCAGCCTGTTTCTTGGGGTCATTTGCTTGGAAAATTGTTTTCCAGTCCTTTACTCTGAGGAAGTGTTTGTCCTTTATACGGTGGTGTGTTTCCTGGATGCAGCAAAATGCTGGGTCCTATTTATGGATCCAGTTTGTCAGTCTATATCTTTTTATTGGGGAGTTGAGACCATTGATGTTAAGAGATATTAAAGAATAGTGATTGTTATTTCCTGTTATTTTTGATGTTGTTAATATTGTTTGTGTGGCTATCTTCTTTTGAGTTTGTTGAAAGATTACTTTCTTTCTTTTTCTTGAGTGTAGTTTCCCTCTTTGCGTTGGCATTTCCCATGTATTATTCTTTGTAGGGTTGGGTTTGTGGAAACATACTGTGCAAATTTGGATTTGTCGTAGAATATTTTGGTTTCACCCTCTATGATTATTGAGAGTTTTGCTGGGTATAGCACCCTGGGCTGGCATTTGTGTTCTTTTAGAGTCTGTATGAGCTCTGCCCAGGATCTTCTAGCTCTCATAGTCTCTGGTGAGAAGTCTGGTGTAATTCTGATAGGTCTACCTTTATATGTTACTTGTCCCTTTTCCCTTACTGCTTTTAATATTCTTTCTTTGTTTTGTGTATTTGGTGTTTTGACAATAATGTGACTGGAGGAATTTCTTTTCTGGTCCAGTCTATTTGGAGTTCTGTAGGTTTCTTGTATATTTATGTTCATCTCTTTCTTTAGGTTAGGGAAGTTTTCTTCTATAATTTTGTTGAAGATATTTACTGGTCCTTTAAGTTGGGAGTCTTCACTCTCTTCTATACCTATTATCCTCAGGTTCTGTCTTCTCATTGCATCCCGGATATCTTGGATGTTTTGGTTTAGGAGCTTTTTGCATTTTGTGTTTTCTTTAACTGTTGTGTCCATGTTTTCTATGGTATCTTCTGCACCTGAGATTCTCTCTTCCATCTCTTGTATTTTGTTGGTGATGCTTGCCTCTGTGACTCCTGATTTCTTTCCTATGATCTCTAATTCCAGGGTTGTCTCCCTTTGTGATTTCTTTATTGTTTCTATTTCTGTTTTTAATTCCTGAATGGTTTTGTTCATTTGATTGATTGTGTTTTCCTGTATTTCTGCCCATTTGATTGTGTTTTCCTGTAATTCTTCAAGGGATTTTTGTGTATCCTCTTTAAGGGCTTCCAGTTGTTTACCTGTGTTCTCTTGTATTTCTTTAAGGGAGTTATTTATTTCCTTCTTAAAATCTTCTATCATCCTCTTGATAAGTGATTTTAAGTCTGAGTCTTCCTTTTCTGGTGTGTTGGGGTATCCAGGGCTGGCTATGGTGGGAGAGCTGGGTTCAGCTGAAGCCAAGTAGTCTTGGTTTATGTTCCTTGTATTCTTGCCCTTGCCTTTCGCCATCTGGTTATCTCTGGAGTTAGCTGGTCTTTCTCTCTCTGACTGTGGCTTGTCTTTCCTTCAAGCTCAGATGTCAATATTCCTGGGAGACCAGTTCTCTCTTCCAGCTTTGCTTCTGACCCTGCATCTGGAGTCCTCCTGTCGCTGGCTCCTCAGCACAAGTGGGCAGGTAGCATTCTCCCTGAGCTACTTGTATATGGAGAGGCCTGTTGGCCCAGGCAGTGTTTCTGGCCACAGGTGGAAGCAGGCAGGCTCTTACCTCCTGGCTTTTCCTCAGTCCCTGCCTCTGGAGCTCGAGTGGGTGGGTAGTTTTCTCTCTGAGCTACTTGTATATGGAGAGGCCTGGGCCAACAGGTGGGGTTTCTGGCCACAGCTGGAAGCAGGCAGGCTCTTACCTCCTGGCTTTTCCTAAGTCCCTGCGTCTGGAGTCCCCGCCTTCCGCTGCAGAGGACAGCTCTCAATGGCCTATAGCTTACCTGCTAAGCTTCACTGACAAACCAGTGAGACGCTGTGATCCATCTAAATTCACATTCCCAGTGCCAAGATCATAGGTTTATGCTAAAATGACTAGAAATCTTATATCAAGTTTATGGATTGAACCTGGGCCCTTACGTTTACAAGTCAAGCACCTTCATGACTTAGAAATATGCTTAGCCTTTTAAGATCCACAATATAGCACATAGTTGTGAATACGTGTTTATAAAGAACCACTCTGTAACACTAGTTGGAAGTAGCATGCTCAGCAATCTGCCTGCATTGTGAAAGAACCTTGGTACTTTGTTGTATGAAATCACTGTACAAGTCTTAGCCTTGCAGATATCCTGTCTTGTTAACCCACAAATACTGTCTGATCATCATTCTTTCTTTCATATATGATACCAGGGGCAATTAACTTTGCAAAATATCAGCATCCACCCCAAGCATGTTCTCCTGAAATATGATCTTTTCCCACTATGCACAGTGAGTTTCAATTTTCTGTAAGATGCTAGATATATACAGGGAAAGCCTTTCATATTTTTTGACAGTAGGGAGCACTTTAAAGCCAAGCATCCTTTATTTTTTATTTTTTACTTTTATTTTTGAGTAAATGCCAACTGTATCGACTCCACAGTTGGCCACTCCACAGCTACTTTGAGAAAGTTCCTTATTTCATTTACCTTTCTGAAGACCAAGGTACTTCAGTGTAGCATGGCAGATTTTTCTACCTTTAAGAAAAGATCCTGATTCAACAGCCTCCCTACCTACTTTGATGGTTCTTCACTGTGTAAAGAATTCATTGACATTCTTGCTTCCAGCTGGCAGAACTTTTTCATTGGAGACAGTTCTCAGCAAAACTTCATGAAGTGCTGTGTATGGTGTTATGATGAGTTCTTAAAAGTGCCAAGTGGAAAATCTGTCCCTTTTTCATAGGCAGTATTCAGTAAGCATTTATCTAAAAGGAAGCTGTATAGCAGAGATGGGGGTTGGGGGAAAGAGAAAAGAAGAATTGATTAACTTAAGTTTAACCAAGTGGGATGTTTGAATCTTAAACATTTACATCCAATATAGTATGTTTGGAGTCTTTCAGAGAACATTTTAATGTTTCAGGAATCATTTTATTTATTTATTGGCAGCATAATAATGTACTGATATAATAATTTTATTACCTATAAAACATTGTAGCAGTAGAGCATTTTCATACATGTTTACAACTGAAGAACATGGGAGGCAAAGGCAGGAAAAATACCACACATTAAAGGTTAGCCTAATCTACAGAAATAGTCTATATCTCATTAGTAAGGAAAAGATGTAAAAACTATCCTTTTTGTTGGAAGATATGAATGGCATGTCATCTAATAAGATTATTTGTATTTCCCCAGTTTTGTTGTTATCCTAATAGCCATGTTCTAGTTTGTGTGCTTTGTGTAGGAGGCTCTGTGGAAGCAGTTGGGTCAGTAGGAAGTTTTCTGCATGCAAGCATCACAGTATTTCTATCTCCTATAGGCTTCATAATCAAACGAGTCCAACAGTGGTCACAAGGGTCCAGTGTGGTAGATAACTGGAAAAAAAATTAACATTTGGCCTTGGCTAACTTCAGAATTCTATAGCAAAGTCACCCTTAAGTCTGAAACTCAATTCTTTTCCTATTTGACTTCTGACCCCAACAACCAAGAAAAACTGGTGGAAAATGTTTATTGAATGCAAACGTTTCTTTACAGTTAAGTGGCATACAAAATTCTTTGCGCAGCACATTGTTCATGAAGTTATGTATATCTACACTATCTTTCATGGTTAAAAATTGTTTTTAGTCTGCATCCCGAAAGGTCCCACAAGTCCTCCAAACACCAGGTAAGGACCCAAAAGTCTAATACTCTGGGATATTTCAGATTCAAATCTTAACATTCCTGTTAGCTGAAATTCTCCTGTATGGAAACAGAAACAAGCTAAAAACCACTCTCAATAAGATATTTTTTCCTTTACTTGTCATTGAGAAGCAGCCATCAGTGTCTGTTTCTTGTACTTAGAGGGCTTGTGATAAAAAAGTTACATCAAATAATTTTTAGGTTTTGTTCCCAAAAGAAATAGAATTGGACAAAGACTTGAGAAACTTTGGAGATGGACCTCTACTTGATTGTGTCTTAATGTACATGTCTTCTTGCCCCCAATCTTTTATGTTCTTTATATTTTCTCAGAAGAAAGAATTTAGAAAGTAAAAGAAGCAGAAGAAAGCCACTTCTGACACAGAGTTTTAATTGAAGTGCAAATCCAGGAACAAAAATTTTCATTTCCTTAGAATTTCTATAGAAACCGTATTGCCAAAGATAGATTTTTATGTTTAGTTAAGATTTGTTACTTTTGACATCAACAGGATATGCTTGTTTACTTCTTATTATTTTTGATAATAATTAAATCACCAATGTCACATAAGTATCTGTTCTTTATACAAGCCTATTAAATGTGTTTGATATCCTCTCTATATTTTAAAGTAATCTTATCAAAGTTACATAATCATGTACTATAATCTAAACTAAACTAAATACAACTTGCTTTAGCAAAAGGGAAATACTTTTTGTAGATCTTCTTTAATGTAAAGGCAACAATAATTACATTCAAACAAGAAAATTAATTAAGAAAAATGTCAGACTATCTGGCCACTAGCTAAACTTTTCATATATATGTGTGTGTGCATGTGTGTCTGTGTCTGTGTGTGTCTGTGTGTATGTATAACACACAGACACACACAGACACACACAGACACAGACACACATGCACATATATATATATATGACTTTAATTGTGTTACTGGGCAATAGTGACATGTGTTTAATTCCAGCACTTGGGAGGCCGAGGCAGGTGGATCTCTATGAGTTTGAAGCCAAGCTAGTCTACAGACTGAGTTCCAGAACAGTCAGGCCTACATAGAGAAATCATGTCTCAAAAATGCCCCCCTCCCACCTATATACATTGTGGATTCTAGGACTTGGGCTCTGGTCCTCTAAAGTAATATAAGTGATGTGAAATTTGGAGCCATCTCTTCAGACAACCAAATAAATGGTTTATTAAAAATACATAAAATAAATATACAATATGGAAACCCTGCTCATCAGCTATCATCAGTTGTTATAGCCATACTTCTTGGTAAACTTTGGTTCATAGCATTAGAGGGAACAAATTCAAATGAAAATTATTATAATTAGAGATTCATTCAATACAAGTATTAAGTACTTGAGATACATTAGATACCTTAGAAATGTATCTTCATTAGGCCTCAAAATTTATATATTGACTTGAATTTAGACACAGAATTTCTAGGTGGTATTCAGGTATATTTCCTATAGGAATCTCTGTAGCCATAAAATGAGTGCTTGGCCTGGTAACTTCAAAGGGTAATCTTGGAGGGAAAATATGAATATCTCTCTAATCCTATGACTTGGTCAAAAACTGTGACTTTGAGTGGCTGTGAATATATTTATTGATTTAATATAAATCAGAAACTACATTTCTAACCTGTCTTGGGAATATTGGAAGCTTGTATTTATACTCCCTTTTGTATGTGAAAAAGAACAGGAAAAATTATTTCGACTTTTAGGTACTCTTGACTCATTTTTCCACTAAGAGCTCAGGAATCATCAATGTTAAGAATACAGAAGATTTGAAGAATTTTGACTTGTTTTATATAAGAGCATTCTGAAAAATCACAATGTTCAAGAGTTAATTTGCTGAAAATGTATAATAAAAAAGATAACAATTAAGCCACTATCTCTTGACTATGACAGTTTCTCTCTTTTCTAAAAAGATTTTGGAAAAATCTTTCAAGAACTTCTTGTATCAAGATAATTAATCAAATTTTAGGGGCAAGACCATGTTGAGGAAATCAAAAGATATTTGGCAAGACCCACTGAGAACGTAACTTAAATGGGCTTGCTTGCTTGTATGGTGATATATTTTTATGGTGCCTAATTTCTGTTTATTTGAACAGAATTGTCAAAGAACATAAAGTTTCCCTGTTAAACCGACTCTCCAGACAGAGTGTTAATATTTAGATCCTTAAAATATATATCAAAACATTAGTGAAAGAGTTGCAGGTAATATAATTAGTTAAGAGTTCGCACAGACTGATGACTCCCTGGTGTGTTCACTCAAGCATTTGAATAGCCAATTAGAAATATTATGCAGCTATTTTGACATATTTAAAAATTGCTTTCTTTTTACTCTCAGAGGCTTTTAGATATAATAAAGGATTGGTAGCTTTACCATGAAACAGCAACACCATGGATACTATTATGAAATATTAAAACTTTTCAGGACTCCCAAGTTACAAATAAAATCAATGTTTAGAGTTGATGTGTATTGATCCATCTATTCATTTCCATGAAGGTTCTATAAAGTGGATAGGTTCTGATGTTGATATTTTATTAGTGTATACACCCTTTACAAACTCTTGTTTTCATTGAAGACCATGTTCTTAACCTAAATTTATAACATAAAATACACAAACAGATAATGGACAATAGATATTAGTGAGGAGCACATCAATTTTTAAAATAGAATAAAAACACAATGTAAAAAATTTAGATTTTTTTTCTTCTGAGCCGGTGAATTTTCTTCAAATTTGGTTTTTTGACTTACAACTGGTTTTTGTTGTTGTTGTTTGTTTGTTTTTGTTTTTGTTTTAATCTTGTAATTATGCTTTTTTCTTTTTTTTTTTTAAATTTATCCACTTTACAACCAGATGGCTGCACCCCTCCCATTCCCTCCTCTCCTAATCCCTTTCCCCTCTCCTTCTCCTGTGAGGGGTTAGAGGCACTGCCTCAGTATCCTCCCCCCTGGAATATAAAGTCTCTGCAGGGCTAGGCACATTCTCTCCCACCAAGGCCAGACAAGGCCAGACCAAGGCAGCCCAGATAAAAGAACATATTCCACACATAAGCAACAACTTTAGAGATAGACCCCCACTCCAGTGTTTGGTACCCACATGAAGACCAAGCTGCACATCTGCTACACATGTGCAGGGAGGCCTATGTCTAGTCTGTGCATGCTATTGGTTGGTGGTTCAGTCTCTGAGAGCTCCCAATGGTCTGGGTCAATTGTCTCTGTTGGTCTTACTGCAGAGTTTCTACCACCTTCTGGGCCTTCAAACATTCCTCCAACTCTTCTATATGAGTCCTCAAAATGCATTTAGTGTTTAGCTATGGGTCATGGCATTCATCTAAGTCAGCTGCTGGATAGAGCTATTAGAAACAGCCATGCTAGGCTCCTGTCTACAAACATAACAGAATATCTTCAATAGCTTCAGGGATTGGAGTTTGATCTTGGGATGGGTCTCTAATTGGACCAGTTATTGGTTGACCATTTCCCCAGTCTCTGCTCCATCCCCCACCCCTGCATTTCTTGTAGACAGATTAAATTTTGGGTAGATAGTTTTGTAAGTGGGTTGGTTTCCCTATCATCCCACTGGGGTTTCTCCCTTGCTACAAGAGGTGACCACTTCATGTTCTAAATCCCCACTGCTATATTTGTCAGCTATAGTCACCCCCAATGATTCTTGAGAGCCTCTCCTATCACAGACCTCTGGAATATCCTCGAGATGCCCCTTATATCCCCCACCCCTGCTAGTTGCAGATTTCCATTTATTCTCATGGCCATCAGGCCATCTCCCTGACTCTCCTCATGCCTTACACTGAACCCCTTCATTTTCCTCCCCATCCCCACTCCTACCCAGTTCCTTCCATAAGTCTGCCTCCTATCTCGATTTTAATATGCCCCCACCCCAGTCTAAGTGAAATTCACATATCCTTGTTTGGGTCTTTCTTCTTATTTAACTTTTTTAGGTCTCTGGAGTGTAGTGTGGCTATCCTGTATTTTATGGCTAATATCCACTTATAAATGAATACATATTATAGATGTGCTTTTGTGACTAGGTTACCTACAAAAATTCATAATGTCTGTTTTTACACCTGGATAGTATTCCATTGTACAGATGCACCACATTTTCTGTATCTATTATTCAGTTGAGTGTTGTCTATGTTTTTTCCAGTTTCTGGCTATTATGAAAAACTACCATGAGCATGGTTGAACAAGTGTCCATGTGGAATAGTGGGGCATCTTTTGGGTATATGCTCAGAAATGGTATAGCTGAATTGTGAGGTAGAAATATTCCTATTTTCTGAGAGATTGCCAAATTGCATTCCAAAGTGGCTATATAAGTTTGCACTCCCACCAATAATAGAGGAGTGTTCCTTTGCTCCACATATTTACCAGCATGTGCTATTACTTGAGTTTTTCATCTTAGTCATTCTGCCCAGTACAAGATAGAATCTCAGAGTTGTTTGATTTGCATTTCCCTGATAACTATGGACTTTGGACATTTCTTTAAGAGCTTCTCTTCCATTCTAGATTCCTCTGTCGAGAATTCTATTTAGCTTTGTACCACATAATTTAATTGAGTTAGTGTCTTGTATATTTATAGTCACCTCTTTAGGTTGGATCATTTTCTTCTATGATATTGTTGAAAGTAATTTCTGGGCACTAAGGCTGAAACTCTTCACAATCTTCTATTCCTATTATTCTTAGGTTAGGTCTTTTTACACTGTCCCAGATTTCTTGGATGTTTCATGTCAGAATTTTTCTTTTTTTAGATTTAACATTTTCTTTTACTGATGTGTCTATTTCTTTTATTAATTTTTCTTTTTGCCTGAAATTCTCTCTTCCATCTCTGGTATTCTGTGGATGATATTGCATCTGTTGTTCCTGTTCACTTTTCTAGGTTTTCCATCTCCAGAACTTCCTCAATTTGCATTTTCTTTATTGTTTCTATTTCCACTTTCAAGTCTTGCATTGTTTTATTTATTTCCTTCACTTGTTTAATTGTATTTTCCTGTATATCTTTAAGGTATTTATTTGTTTCATCTTTAACTGCCTTTACTTGTATAACTGTAGTTTTCTGTATTTATTTAAGGGATTTATTAGTTTCCTCTTTCCATGTCTCTATCATTTTTATGAGATTGAATTTAAGGTAATTTTCTTGTGCTCCATCGTGTTAGGGTATCCAGACCTTTCTGTAGTAAGGTAGTTGTCCTTTGAAGGTTTCATATTGCCTGTTTTTTGTAGATTATGTTCTTTCAAGTGCCTTTAGTCATCTGGATGGCTGTAGTGCCTGGATGTTCCTATTGTGGTAGGTATTGAAGCAGGGGTTAACCTCAATGATCCTGGTATGGCAGGCCTCTGATGGGTATCTTTGAGATGTGTGGTTCCAGATGAGCAGGACTGATGAAGGTAAGTAGAGATGCAGCATGACAATGGAGATCCATCAGAAATAGCAGACAGCTCAAGGTAGCTGGTGCTGCCTTAGACTATTCAGTGGGCAGGGTGGAAGTATATATTTTAAAACGTCAATTTTTCCTGGTCAAAGTCTATAAAAATTATGGCTTCTAGATAAAAGTACCAAGACAAAGATGGAGCAATTTGTTGATAATGAACTAATATTACTAAATGTTTTGTGCTTACTGTTGTTATGGGAAAAATAAAAGAAGTTACAGATAGATTTGTTATGTAAACTATTAGTGAAATATATTATCTAGTCTGCCTCAAACAGAATAAGATACCTGGGTTAGGTCAATTCAAGAGTATTATATTTGGAGAATATTTTCAAGCTGCCTTAATGTCTATGTCCTTCATCACCTAAAATCAGAATCTTTTTATACACAGTGTATATTTATGAAAACAAAATATCAAGGAGGAACAGAGATTTAGATTATATTCTTATTAAATAAATATCTGAAAAATACTTGAATAACTAGGACAATGAAAGAAGGGAAGAAAAAGAAACCAGTGTGACTGGGTAGCACTATAGCCTTATTGGACAGTCTCTCACAGTGTCAGCATGTTTTCCTTTCTCAGAGACATTATGGGTATCTTTCCACCAGTAGACATAAATTCTCTCTCTCTCTCTCCTTCTCTCTCTCTCTCTCTTTCTCTTTTTCTTGCTCATACATAACTCTAAGAATAATGTGCTAAATGGTAGGTATTTGGTAAACACCATAGAGCTTCATATTCATATCTTCATGGAAAAAAACAGAATATGTAGAAATTAGAGGAAGTGTAACATTGCAAATGGTGATTACTGATAATGAACAGGATGGGCAGGATGATAAAATAATTTACCCTGGAAAAGGATGGCTGGAGATCATACTCAGAGCAAGAGTGTTTACAGGGCAGAAGAGATGATTTTAGATGATCCTCAGGTTTTGATAAGAGCCAACTTCACTGTAATGAGTCAGAGTCGTTTATTAACTATATAAAGATCAAATAAAATCTTATAATAGAAATCCTTAATAAGTATATTTGAAAACTTAAGTCTCCCTGCAATAGTGAGTGACTGAATATTTATTAGACTAAAATTCCTGAATAAAACATCAACTCCTATTACGAGAATATACATATGTGATATTTTTGGAGGGAATGTAATCTAAGTCCAGTAGCCTACCATAAGGAGTTAGTAGAGTTGAAAAGTGTCTTAGAAGACATCATCTCTCATATTGATTTTACCATGTGAGCCACAAAATTATGATTTTTCAATACAGTGGAAATGCAATCCAAGGTATCAAGCAATCTAGGCACGTGGTCTACCACTTATATTACATCCTCAGACATATATACATTCTATGAACCAGCACAGAGTTAGTTCCCTACCAGACTCCAAGTGTTCCAGTGCTTTGTTATTCTACATCCTAGCCTACAGAATTAAGAGAATTTTTGCTACTTAAAATATTTAGTCTAAGTACAATCACATATCTACTAAGTTTTAAGACAAATTGTAGTAAATGTGTTGATGGGTCATTTTGTTGTCCAAACATAGTAGAGTATACTGGCAAATCAAAGATGTGTCAAATAACTATAAAATATAATCCTATAGCACCATCATCACATGTCATGTGCTGTTGAATGAAATACCACTATATATTGGTATATCTTGTGTTAATTTTTAACTTGACAAAACCTAGAACCACCCTGTGAGTGGGCTACTGAACAATGTTGCTCGTATTGGTTTCTCTGTTGATATTAGTGGTTCATTTTGATTGCTAACAAGATGATTCTCTGGACAGGAAATTCTGGGCTACATACAATGGATAAAGAAATCTTGAGTGACAAAAGCAAGCATTGATTCATTACCTTCTGTTCTTGATGGTAGAATCAATGTGATGAGATTTTTTTCAAGCTCTTTACATCCTAACATTCCTGTCATGATGGACTGCTCCCAACCCTGCTCTTCCTCTCTCCCTCCCTCTCCCTCTCTCTCTCCCCACTCCCATATATATGTGTGTGTGTGTGTGTGTGTGTGTGTGTGGTGTGTATGGTATTTATTTTATTTTAATTATTCTATACATGGAAATAATCTGTATAAAGGAAAGTGACATTGATCAAAGTACATCCATTGACCTGCTTGCATCCAGGAGGATTAGGAATTGTGCTTTATAACAAGTTACATAACATATAGTTTGAAGGAGAAGTAGGTACACACTGGGCATAGTAAGGGTTAACTGTTTGCTTGCTTTCTTTAGTAAGGAACGGATGTGAGAGCAGAAGCAATACACATCCCCTATCAGAAGTCTTTGTCTTTTAACACACTCCAAGTAAAAGCATGTGTGTTGTGGATAGCCCTGGGGTTGCTTGTATTTTGATGCTAATTCAGCACTCCTGGGAGGGGCTTCAGAAAAAGAGTGAGTTACTATGTACTCATGTGACTTCTTATGAACCAATCCCCTAATGAATAAAGGAGCCAATCACTGGGCGAGTAGGATAGACTTATAGGTTGGAAAGGGGAAAAGAGAGAGAGAGGTCTCTTTTGCACAGGGCCAGAGTGAAGACAAGATGTAGCTATGGTTTCAATGGACAATCCATCAGGATTCACCTCCTGAGGATTTAGATTTAATTAGATTTACAAGATTAGGACTTTAGTTGTTGGTGCCCAGAGATTGAGTTACTATTGTTTCTGAATTAAGTTTGTGTTGTGTTTTCCTTCACACAGCAGCTCTTCTGGGTTCTAGAGATAACGGTACAGCAGCAAAGTGTGGGTTTGCCTGATGTGCACCACAGAGGCCTGGGGGGTTTGAAACATGGGGCTGGCCTGGTAACTACCTGCCAGTGGGAACCTAGGGAGCTGGGTGAAGAGATCGTGGAGCTCTGATTCAGAGTAGCCATGAGATAAAACAGGTCTGCTCTTGCCCATCAGTGCATGGTAGGCCAGACCCCATGGGGCAGAAAGAATCAAAGTATAGCATGGGAACTTGAAGGTTTATTTTTTCAATACTTCCCACAACACTTATGTTTTCAATATCTTTCTTCTTAGCACAATGCTCACTGCGAGATGTAAATGATCAAAACAGCGGCCAAGAATGTGGACGGAATTCAGTAGCTAAATGGCTGCTTCATTTTCTGTCTCCTCCAGTCATCTCCAGAGACATAGTAGTGAAATAACAAGGAATAGCAAAAGGAGATTCGTTCTGAACCCCCTTTCTTCCACATGGCCAGATTCAGGTCAGCTACAAGTCAGGAGGTTGGGGTGTAATGTACAGATTTCAACTCGCTCATTTGTTTAGTATTATAATGTGAGCCAGGAGCTATATTATATTTCAGATCCTTTCTGCCTCTAGCTGCTCTTTCAAGCAAAACATGAAGTTGGAGAAATCCTACATCTGTCACTGACTATAAACTTAATGAATGATTTTATTCATTAAACCTAAGTTGTGGACCGCTTTGATCAAATCAAATAACTATCGCTTGAAATCTGGAAATTTTATATACAGAATGGTATAGCTATTTATAAAGGAAGTTACATAACTTATATAGTCCCAGGTAATAGAATGAAGTATATTATCACATTATATTTGAAAATGCAAGAGAGATAAAAAACATTTTAGTTACTTGTTTCCTATTTACAAGATCTGAAAAAAAATCATTTTTTTTTTAAATAAAAATTCAACTTCTGGAAAAAAATGTCATTGAGTGACACTAAGTCTCTTTGTTTCCCTTAAAGTTGTCAAAACCAGGGAAGAAAACCACTTTAGGGCATAAGCCAGTGTTACTTGTCATATAAATGAAAGGATTTGATATTGAGGTTCGTTTTACAAGATCTGACAATACGAGAAATTTCAATTCTAACCTATAATAAATAGTACATGAAATAATTTAGATATGCCTGGGGCAATGGCTCTAGGCATATATTCACACTGTGTGAGTAAACAGAGCCAGGGTGAATTTCTAGGAGGTAGCCATTTATATTACCATAGCATTCTGTGAAATTATTTGGGGTTTGAGACATACGTCATTATGTGGAGATGTATGTGTACATTTTAATCCTTTACAAATATATCTTTTGCTTATAATAAAGAACATTTCAAATACAGTCAGGTACACATGACTTCAAATACAAATACCAGAATAAGTATTAAAATACACAGTTTTCCTTCATTGATTTATGTTTAAGAACTAGTGTGATATTAAACTGGGAGTATTATTTCTCTGTTGAAATTTCTAAGGGCGATTTTTTTCTTTCCGTCATTTTTGCGACAAAGGCATAAAATACCGATACATATTCAACATCTACGTTTTCATTTGAATTGCATACTAGCAAACAGGTTATTTTTAAATAACAGGAGATACATCTATACCTGTTCTTACTGAAATAGCAAGTCAATCAAAAATGTTTTTGAAGTTCATTCAAAAGAGGAAGGACAATAAGAATGCAGAAGGATCTAGGCAGCCCAGAGTCTGCTCTGACCTTTGGAAATCTGAAGGGGTCCACAGAAACCACTCTCTGTAAGACGGCAGGAGGGCTGTTCCTCCAGTGAACTGCTTCCTTGTTGTATCCTCTAAAACACATTATGCAAACACAATAAGATGCAGAGAAAGACAAGACTGTCTGGTTTTATCTTGGATCTTGATTGAACTTTATCAAGCACTTAACTTGCAAATCCATGTTCTAGTTTTCTGTAATTATGGGCGGGGACTGTTGCAGGGAAAAGAGAGAAGAGCTCTTAGAGAGGCAAAGCTCTCTACCAGGTTTCTCCAGATGAAGTCATTTTGTGTTTGGTAGTGATGAAAACAGCAACAAAATCACAAGAAAGTAACGTACAATTAGCTAGAAAACTCCAAAATTAGTAACATGTAAAAAACTGAAAAATAATAAACACAAAAGCAACTAATGAAATATGAAAACATTAACAAAATTCCTTCTTATTGGACTAAATAAAGTGATTTTATTTAAATTAAGTCTTTAAGAAAAATGGTCTATAATTCTCTTTCTTTGTTGGGTCTTTATGTAGTTTAGTATCAGAGTAACTGTGGACCCACAAAGTGAGTTGGGAAAGGTTCTTCTGTGCCTTTGTTGTGGAAATATCTGAGGAATATTTGATTTAACTTTTTTGAAAGTCTGGTAGAATTCTGCATTAAAACCCTCTGGCCTTGGGCTTTTTGGTTCAGAGACTTATAATGGCTTTATCTAGTTCACTAGGTGTCTGTTTAATCTGTTTATCCGATACTGATTTAATTTGGGAATGTGGGCTATATTGAAATTTATCCATTTCATTTAGGTTTATTCCCCAATTTGGTGTAGTGCAGGTTTTTAAAGTATGTTCTCATAATGCTCTGGGTTGTTATACTCCTGTTTTTGTTGTTTATTTTGTTAATTGTGATATTCTTTCTTAGGGTTTTACTTAATTTAGACAAATGATTGTTAATCTGCTTGAAATTATAATCAGAATATATTGTATGAGAAAATTATTTTTAATAGGGGAAATTTTAACATGGAAAATGTTTAATTTTATTAAAAATGCTTAAGTATTAAAAGTTTAGGAATAGGATTCATCTAGACAGATGATAGAGATGTGAATGAAAGTAAAATTTTATTAAAACATGTGTGTCAGTTAGTTAAAAATAAATGACGATAGTTGTCCACATATGTCATGGATCTAAATAAGGAAAACAAGTGAAATACTAAACCTAGGAATGAATTCATAAATCAATCAGTCTAAAATTTTCCTCAAATTTCTGTTTTTCGAATTACTCCGTACATTCAATTCATGGTAATAAAGACAGTAATAAATAGAAGGTGACCAAAAAGGTGGTTCTGTTTGTAGAAACTTGCTCCTCCAACTCTGAGGATCCGAGTTTAATGATACCCAGAAACTGCATGATGGGAGAAGAGAAAATATTCCTGCCTATTATCATCTGACCTCAGTATGCATACTATGCCAAATAGACACACACACACACACACACACAGTAAATAAATAAATAAATAAATAAATAAATAAATAAATAAAAATCTATTACAATTTAAATTACCCTCTTAATTCTATGTGTTTAAGAGGATAGCAAACATCAAATCTCTTTATAAGTTATAATATTTTTAGTATAAACTCATGCTGTTATGAAACATAAAAATGCAAATTATAATCTAATCTCAACTACAAAATTAAAAGATACAAATCCTAATTAATTGATGTGCATATAGTATATTTTTCATGAAATCTAAAAGTAATAAGATTATTTGCAGAGGCAATTTTAAATCACAAAACAAAAAATAATTTTTAGAAAATTATGTATCAGATTTTTTTCAGAGGTATATTTTTGTTAAGTTCAAAAGTAACAACATTTTTCTAAGACACATTACAAAAAGTATAATCTATAGAAGTAACATGGTAAGATCCCACGAATCTGCATAAAATCAATTCAGTTTATTTTTATGCAAAGGGATGTGTGGGGGAATAGAAAGAACCATCAAGAATATGTCTACACATACCTAAGATATACATTAGTGAAAGCATTTTTTTATTTTTAATTTTAAATTTTATTTTTATTTTTAATTTTACAAATATATTCACTTACTCAAGGGTGCCTGGTTCAGAGCCTTGTTGGCTGTGTGCTTACTCTTTCAATCTCTCTTTAGTTCATTTAAGCTTTGCTCAGTTGGTGAAGAGGGACTTTGCCTGCTATCTCCCATTCCCTCTGGCTCTTATAGTTTTTCTACCTCCTCTTCCTTGGGGTTTCCTGAGCCCTGAGGGTGTGAACTCAATAGAAATACCTCATTTAGAACTGATGTTCCAAGGACTCTCTTTTTGCATAATGCCTGGCTATGTGTCTCTGTATCTACAGGAAGAAGCTTCTGTGATGATAACTGAATAAGAACAAGAGTTATGGGTACAGCAGAATATTTGGGTCCATTATATTGATTTATTTTTTAAAACAACAGTGTTTTGTCATTGCTGTTGCTTTTTGGTCTGTTTGGTTGGTTGGTTTGGTTTGTATTTTGTTTCTTGTTTTGTTTTTGTTTTTGTTTTTTACACTAGGTCACTGGGAAATTTAGTCTCAGGGTCATAGTCACCCTAGCAGTTGAAGGCATAGGTTCTATCTCCTGGAGAGGGCCTTAAGATTAGCCAGACATTGTTTGGCTTTTTTCACAAGTTCTGTGCCACCATTGTTCTAACATATTTTACAAAAAGAATAAATTATAGGTCAAATGTTTTATGGGTCTATAGATGTTTACATTTCTCTTTTAGCTTGCAGAATACTTTTCAAATCCAGTTGTCTCTCCCCAAATTCCATCCCTCAACCCATGTCCGTTCTCCCTGACACATAATCCACTTGTTTCTGAATCCCCTGCAGTAAACTGTATTTTAACTCCAGGCCCAAGGGATCCAATTTTCCCATCCCTCTTTCCATCTCTAACCTCTATGTGTCTGCAAGTTATAGGTTGTTTGTTTATTTAATGACTAATATCCACATATAAGTGAATATATATTGTATCTTTCTGTGTCTGGATTACTCAGGATGGTTTTTTTTTTTTTCTAGTTTCATTGATTTGCCTGGAAATTTCATGATATCATATTTTTAAAAAAAAAAAAATTACTAAGTAAGACTCCATTGTATAAATGTATCAGATTTTCTTTATTCTTTCGTTCAAATTTTGATGAGGATTACATTGATTCTGTAATTGATTGTTTTTAGTAGGATGGCTATTTTTACTATGTTAGTGCTACAGATGTGAGCATGAGAGATTTTCCATCTTCTCATACCTTCATCAACGCTTTTCTTCAAAAAACTGTAATTTTGATTATAAAAGTCTTTCACTTGCTTAGCTATATTCAACCCACATATTTTATATTATGTGAGGCTATTGGGAAAGGTGTTTTCTCCTATTTCTTTCTCAGTCCATTTATATTTGTATATTGGAGGCTATTGATAATTTTGGGTTAATTTTGTTAATTCTTATTAACTTCACTAAGAGTGTTTCTCGGTTCCAAGAATTCTCCTGTAATACTTTGACTTTTTCTTTCCAATTTGTATGCCTTTGATCTCCTTTAGTTTCCCTTTTATAAATTTAATTTTATTTCTTTATTTATTCATGTTACACCCTGCTTACTGCCCCCTTCCTGGCCACCCCTTCCTATCTTCCTTTCTCTTTCTCCTCTGAGTGGGAGATCCCCCCCTGGATATCTCCTCCTTATGCCCCACTTCATATCAGTGAGGCTAGGTGCTTCCTCTTCCCCTGAGGTCAGACAATGCAACCTGGCTAGAACATATTCCACAGAAAGGCAACAGCTTTTAGGACAGCCCCACCCTGTTGTTTGCGACCCACATGGAGACAAAGCTTCACATCTGCTGCATATGTGCGAGGAGGCCTAGGTCCAACCTGTGAGTGCTCTTTCATTGGTGTTTCAGAATCTGAGAGCCCCAAAGGTCCAGGTTAGGTGATTCTGTTGATCTTCCTGTGGAGTTCCTAACCCTCTTGGGGCCCTGCAATCCTTCTTCCTATTTTTCCATAAGAATCCCCAAGCTCCATCCAGTGTCTGGCTGTGGGTGTCTGTATCTGACTGAGTCAGCTGCTGGGTGGAGCTTCTTCGAAGACAAATGCTCCTGTCTGTAAGCAGAACAGTATCATTAATAGTATTAGGGATTTGGTCTTTGCCCATGGGATGGGTCTCAAGTTAGACCAGTTATCAGTTGGCAATTCCTTCAGTCTCTGCTCTATCCTCATGTCTGGATTTCTTGTAGACAGGATAAATTCTGGGTTAAACGTTTTGTGGGTGGGTTGGTATCTCTATAGCTCCACTGGAGTTCCTGCCTGGCCATTTTGGGTTGCTTATCTCCAGTGTTTAACAAATCACTGGCCTACAAATTTGGAAAGGATCTTTAACAACCCTACATCTTACAGAGGGCTAATATCTAAAATTTACAAAGAACTTAAAATGTTAGATATCAACAACCCAAATAACCCAATTAAAACTGGGGTACAAAGCTAACAGAGAATTCTCAGCAGAGGAATCTCAAATGGCCACAAAGCCCTTAAAGAAATGTTAAAAGACCTTAGTCATAAGTGAAATGCAAATCAAAACAATACTGAGGTTCCATCTAATACCCATTCAAAGGGCTAAGATCCTTTAGTTTTTTGATTGTTCTAGCTAAGATTTGAGATAGGTGTGGAGAGAGTGGGCAACCTTGTCTTATTACTAATTTTAGTTGAATTGCTTAGAATTTCTCTCCATTAAATTTGATATTAGTTATAGGCTTAGTGTAAATTGTCTTTATTATGTCTCTTTTATCCCTAACCTCTCCAGAACATTCTTTATGAAGGAGTGTTAGATTGTGTCAAAGGCCTTTCCTGAAACTAAGGAGATGATCCTGTGGGTTCTTTTATTTCAATTTCTTTATATGGTGTATTACATTTATCTAATTTCATATATTGAAATAACCCTGCATCTACAGGATAAAGACTACTTGATCATGGTGAATGATATTTTGGGTGTGTTTTTGGATTGGTTTGCAAGTATTTCATTGAGAATTGTTGCATCTATGTTCATAAGGGTAACTGGTATATACTTCGCTTTCTCTGTTGAGTTTTTATGTGGTTTGTGTATCAGGGTGACTGAAGATCCATAAAGCAATTGGGAAATTGTCAAAGTAACTTTGAATTGCCTGATTTAATTGCTGTCTGTGAGGCTTATTGCTGGATAAACTCACCCTTTCTAGCTCTTTCTGCACTCACGCTCACTGATTCTACTCAAGTTTTCCTGACTCAAACTCCTCTTCAAGCTGCTGGATTCAAACTGACTTCTTTCAGTTTCTGGCTGAATTGCCCTGCTTGGCCTCAAACTAACTCTAGCAATCTATTTAAATATTGTGGCTTCTTCTTATTCTCTGACTTCAAATGCCTCTACTGACCTTCAGTGAACTAACTGCAGGAACTCACCAAGTAACTTAACTCCATTTACCTGCACTCATTACACTGACTCCCAACTGACTGGACAAACTTTAACACTCCTATAAAAGTAAGGTAGACCGCTTCACTAAAACCATATGTCCATGGAATTCTTTGATTAGGCAATTTTTAATGACTGCTTCTATTTTTTATGGTTCTGTTTAAATTAGCATTCTGATCTTGATTTAATTTAGTAAGTGGGAACTATTGAGAAAATTATTCATTTCCTTTAAATTTTCCGATGTGATAGAGTGCAAGTTTTTAAAGTATGTCTTTATGATTCTGTTGATTTCCTCAGTGCCATTTTAATGTGCCTCTTTCCATTTTTGATTTACATAATTTGTATATTCTCTCTCTGCCTTTTAGTTTGTTTGGATAAGGGTTGATCTATTTTGTTTAACTTTCTAAAAGAACCAACTCTTCGTGTTATTGAAATTTATGTTGTTCAATTTGTCTCTATTTTATTGTTTTGTGTTCTGAGTTTGGCTATTTCTTGCTGTCTAGTTAGGTGAAAATCCTTCCTTTCTCATTTATTTATTTATTTATTTATTTATTTATTTATTGACTTCACATCCTTATTGCTGCCCCATCCCCTGCTTCTCTCCTCCCAGCCTCAACCTCACACTCTCCTATCCTCTTCCCCTTCTTTGAGGAGAAGGGTAGGCTTCCATGGGTACCAGTCTTCTCTGGCACATCATGTTGCAGCAGGACTAAGCACATCTTCTCCCACATATGCCAGACAAGGTAACTAGGGGGAAAGGATCCAAAGGCAGGCAGCAGAGTCAGAGACAACCCTCTCTCTCCAATTGTTAAGGACTCACATGAAGAACAACCTGTATACTTGCTACAAATGTGTAGGGGGTCTAGATCCTGGCCCTGCATGCTCTTTGGTAGATGGCTCAGTCTCTGTGAGCCTCCATGGGCCCAGGTTAGTTGATTCTATAGGTCTTTTTTGGTGTTCGTACCCCTCTAGCTTCTTTCATTCTTCTCTTAGCTTTTCCTCAAGACTCCTGTAGCTCTGTCTATTGTTTGGATGTGAGTTTCTGCATCGGTTTGCACCATCTTCTAGATGAAGCCTCTCAGAAAACAGTTATGCTAGGCTCTTGCCTACAAGCATAACGGAGTGTTGTTATTAATGTCAGACCTTGGTTTTATGCCATGAGATGGGTCTCAAGTTGGGCCAGCCATTGATTGGTCATTCCTTCAATCTCTCTTCCAGATTTATCCCTGCACATCTTGTAGGCAGAACAAAGTTTTAGTCGGAGGCTTTTGCTCTTCTGTTCCTTCATCTGGAATGCATTTCACTAAAACTTTTCTTGAAGAATTTCGTTTCACCTCAGTTTTCTGAAGAAATGTCTCCATTGTATCCAAACTCTTGCCTAATTCTTTCCTTAATTTATATCAAATTTCTTATAAATTGATAAATTTGCATGATATATTTGTTGCCTTTTTTCTTATCTCTAAAATTCCAATTTTTTCTTTCACTTGGCTGTTTGCATAATTTTTATAGTGGCTAATGAACACATGCTAAAGAAGACCCATATTTATTTCATTGGTATTTACAGCCATTAAAGCAGAGCCAATAGTTATACTCAATTCCACCTAATTATAAAAACACAATCATACTATTTTAACTTTTATTTTTTATATTATTAAACTTCACTTCAGAAGTGAGGGTTCAGGTGAGTGGGAGATGATTGCTATATCTGTGTCACGACTTTAACAGATTCTGGCTTTGATGAGAAAGCAATATAAAATAGTAGTCACAGAGGACAATTTTTAAAATGAGTTAAACTTACAATTTTGTGTGAGATCCTAAAATCCTCCAGTGTTTTATTATGATTTCTAGAACAGTGAACTTGGAAAAAAGAAAGTAAGTTAATCAGAAAAATGGGGAGAGCTTTTCCATATCTGTCACAACTATGATAAGAAAACCTAGCTACAGTCATGAAGCTTTACTCTTGTGTTTCTACATCCATGCTACTTTCCTCACTATCCTCTACATGCTAACATGTTGAGGCCTGAATATTAACACTGATATTCTCAAAACTCCTCCTGATTTTACAAACAACTCCTAATGTTGCTGAGGTTCACATGAAATTCTCAAACTTCCTCCTTCCTTTACCTCCTGTTACTTTTCCTCCTGCTCTTCTTATCTCCTAACTACTGCTTCTCCTTTGACGGTTGTCAGGACTGGTCAGTGTTGAAAACTTGTATCTGGATGCTCAACAACTACCCTTCTATGTGAGCACAATTGACCCAAGATATAGACTTGGCTCATTGGTTAATAAATTTGTTGTTGTTATAATGATTTCTCTAATTCATTTACTTATTGGTCATTTTAAGTATATGTGCTTTAGTGTATAAGGGTAACATGTTTATAGACATGCATATGTGTATAGATATGGATGTGTGTGTGTGTTTGTGCATATGAATACCAGAGGTTGATTTCAGGTGTCTTATTTAATAATTCTATACTTTATTAATTCATAGTCTGTTGTTGAAATCACAGATTTCCAATTCAGCTAGTTTTGCTAGCCACATTACCCTGAGTATTCTTTGCTATTGCCTGGTGAGTAGTGATATTGCAGATGGTCACAATGCATGATCTACCTTAAAGTGGGTCTGAGGATCTGAGCTGCAGTCCCATCCACAAACTTGCATAGCAAGCCTTTGTCTATTGGCCAACTCCCTATCTATTAAAATGAATTTTTAAGAAGGCACTAAGAAAAAATCAGAAGAAAGCTACATAATATCAGATAAGTAACATTCAATAAAATTTTCCTATAATGCAAAGCAAAATTACATCAGGGAAAAAAACTTATGGTTGGTTCTGTCCAAAGCTCATGTCTGATGTATCTCCAGGAAACAGTCCTGATTTGGTAAACCGTTTCTATCTAAGTAATGTTTGGATTATGTTTCTCATTTTTATCCCTGATGCTGTTAGCTCCTCATTAGAATTTTATATTTCCTTTCTGCTTGAATAAGTTTGATTAAGTTTCTACTGCTTACAAATAAAAAACTTATGTTATGCATCATTTTGATATAATCATTAACATCTATATTCTGCCAATCATCAAATACTATCTTATCCTTTCTTTAAAAGTCTTAAAATTTGCCCTTATTTAAAAACAGAGATTAGAAGTAGACATGGATTTTTGCCATCTCTTCTTCATCCTTCAATTTTTGAAGTATTCAAGTTTGAACCCACAGCCTTGTGCATGCTAAGTAGCATTCTACAACAGGGCTACATATGGCAGGCATTCTTATAATGTCCTCAATCAGGTCTTACATGACAGCACCAGAGATTTCCACATACCTGTCACACATAGGTCAATTGAGTAAGCTTATTCTCATGAGAATAAATTCCCAAGCCATTGTGGATACATGGCTACATGGTGCTTGCAAGTCGTTCACCGTTGCTACTTGTCAGTATTCATGTTTGGCCTTATCTTTGGAATCTTACTCATCTTGGAGGCATGGTCTTTGAGCACAGTGGGCACCTTCTTGTTACAGATCTCAAAGTTTCTTTGGGTGATAGACACTATCCATATATGCTCTTCTGCTTACTTTGTCATTTATGACCTTTACTCATTCTACAGCTGTCTTCAGGAATTAACCAATCAATCAATCAAACAAACACACTGATTTTTAAAGAACGTTTTCTCTGGCTTAAACAAATAAAATGTATCATTTAATCCATTTCCCTTCAGATTTTAATGCAAAGGCAGTTCTGTATGAACCTAATGAACATTTGGCAAAGCTATAAATGAATAAATAGCAAAATAAATTTCTATGTTTACAATGGGGGTTTTGTGAGAACAATTTTACCCAAAAACATTTCTGTAAATGTGTCTATGCATAACTACTGTTTATACTTCAGTTCCAGAAGTGTTTTAAACCCAAGGCAACATTACTCACCTCAGTCCTTGTCATAGATGGTGTTCTGTGTTTTAGGAACTAAAATTTATTGACAGCCAACCTTGCTAGTGACAACTGTGAAAAAGAAGCAACTGAAATATGAGAAGAGAATGTCATCTTGATTGAACACATGGAGGGACAAATGCTTATTTCCTACTTTCCACAACTTTAAGCTAGGAAAATGTAGGCTGATCAAGAATAGTCTGGGTTTTTTTGAAAATTTGTTAGACGTTAAACTTCTATTTGCATTCATCTTAACCTTCATTAGCCAAGGCTGAAATAATCTTTCTGTGGTATGGGAAATCTAAAAATGAACATCCAGTCTGTAATTCTGTCATTTTGTGAGTAGAAAATGACTGATGCTGAGTGTAACTGACTGACCTGTTCAGATGTCCTTGTCAGTATGTGCACATAATTGGGCAAATTAATGGTACTTTCTAGTGCAAATCTTTGCCTTTAGAATATCTTCACATATATTAAACTGAGTACAATCCCACCATGTTTTCTGAGAAAAGGCCCTCTGTGTATAAGTACTAGGGTATCATATATCACTTAGGAACCATGAATGTTAATCCAAGCCAGAGCACTATCTAGTACAATATTCATTAAGCTGTGCCTATCTGTTGGTGATTCTGGATGTGCCTATTTCAACTGATTTTTGTGATTACTAACATCCTTGAAATTATTAGACAATCGAAGCCTGGATTGTTTTGGTTAGGGTTTTACTGCAGTGAAGAGACACATGACAAAGTCAACTCTTAAAAGGGCAACATTTAATTGGGGCTGACTTACAGGTTCAGAACCTCAGTTCATTTTCATCAAGGCAGAAACATGACACCATCCAGGCAGGCATGGTGCAGAAGGAGCTGAGAGTTCTACATCTTCATCTGAAGGCTGCTAGCAGAACACTGGCTGGCAGGCAGCTAGGATGAGGGTGTTAAAGCCATGCCCAAAGTGAGATGCCTACTCCAACAGGGCCATACCTTCTAATATTGGCACTCCCTGGGCCAAGCATATACAAATGATCACACTGGTTAACTGCTCAACCCAAGAGTCACCTGACAATATTTCTTGTAGTATCTACAGAAAACTAGAGTTGGTTATGGGGAAAAGAAGTATAATATTGAAGGTCTATAGACACCTATTGCCTGTGAGATTTATATGACACTCTTACTTCCATTAAGGCTATAGAAAATGTCAGGCAAAAATAACCAATGCTTCCAAGATAAATAGAAAATGTGTTTAAATAAAATTTGCATGCATTCTTACCTGAATCTGATATTTATATTGTTCAAGGTTATACCAAAATTCAGGAAACAGGAGTGGAAGCTCATTCAAATCCAAAACTGGAGAAAATAGAACAAAATTTTACACATCTCAACCAGAATCTTAAGGAGATTTGTCTGATTTAGAGGCTGACAATAATCATTTGTCAGAGAAATTAAGAGGACTATAGACAGACAATTGGCAAGCTCCAAGTCTTACATGGGGATTCCATGATCCTGAGTTCTCCTTTCAATAATGGAAGTCTCACATGAACTGGGATTATCTCCATGTGACTCACTAAAACCTCAAGAAGACTTCTAAAGAAAAGGGTAGTGAATAAATAAAAAAGAAAGGGAGCAGAGCAGTTTCAGAGAGCACCTATCATAGCATCACTCTTGGTTTTGTACAGTCTTCAATCTTGAAAATATTGGCATGTAGATTGTGGGCCATCTATGGTTCTATTGTAGATTCTATCTATGGAAGCTTAAACATATAACCAACATAAGGGACAGTACTACTATAATTGAAAGAATAACAGTGATCATATACAAATAGGACCCAAGACTGGATGCTATCCAATAGTTTTGCAAAGAAGTATAGATAATATGTATAGCAATCCTGTAGAGGATCTCGTTGTCTCCAGTTGATTTTTTCAGATTTCTTTATGCTTTTAAATAAAATTTTAATGAAATTAGAATTATACTACTTTCTGCCTTTTCTCTCCCTGCTCCAGTTATGTAGAGTATTCTGCTTTTAGTAAATTTTCCTGTCATCTCAAAAGGATATTAATTCTATTGAGTATATTGAATTTGGGGGCATCCCATAAAATTACCATACAGGAAGAAAGCACATTTTCTTTTTACCTTTAACAAATTCTGGATAATTTTTTTTTAATTTAAATTTAATTCAAATTTAAGAAATATTTCAGATATAATTACATCAATTCTAAATTAATTTTTCCTTATACTTTAATAAGAGATTAGAATCCTATAGAATACAAATAATTAAATTTTAACAATTTAGTGTGTTTTTCATCATGTTTGTAGAAATAACACTTTTAGAATTCTTATAGGAAAAAAATAGTCTTGTAGATACTTTTTAATATATTAGATAAGAATTACTATTTATTTATATACTGAGAATATATGTGTATCTATAAATATATACCTATAAATCTTCAAAGTAATTTTCAGTATATCTCAGCATCTGAGAATCTGCATATAATGGTGATTAAAGCTTTGGTGAAAGTAAGTTCTGTGCATAACTTATAATCTTAAATAACAATTTATTTTAGGTAAATAAAGTAAGATTGTCTCCTGTTGACTTAAAACATATCTCATGCTACCTAAAATGAGTTCAATAATACATAGCCAAAGCTTAACCTATCAATCCCATAATATGGGGTTAGGCTCATCTCCTCCCACTGAGGCCAGACATGGCAGTCCTCTGCTGTATATGTGTCTGGAGCCTTGGACCAGCTTGTGTATGCTGCCTGGTTGATGGCTCAGTGTCTGAAAGATCTCAGGGGTCTGGGTTAGTTGAGACTGCTGGTCATCCTATGGAGGTTCCCTTCTCCTCAGCTTCTTCTATCCTGTCCCTAATTAAACTACAGGGATCCCTGACTTCAGTCCAAGAGTTGGGTGTAAGTATCTGCATCTTTCTCAATCAGGAGTTGTTGGGCCTCTCAGAGGAGAGCCTTGCTAGGCTCCTGTCTGTAAGCTCACCACAGCATCAGTAATAATGACAGGCCTAGGAGCCTCCTCTTGAAAAGGATCCCTAGTTGTGCTGGTAACTGGACTGCTTTTTCCTCAGTGTCTCCTCCATTTTTATCCCTGCAGTTCTTTTAGACAGGAACAATTCTGGGTCAGAGTGTTTGACTGTGGGATGGCAACCCAATCCCTCTACTTAATGCCCTGTCTTTCTACTGGAGGCAGACTCTATGGTTTCCCTCTCCGCACTATTGGGGATGTCATTTAATGTCTCTCTCTTTGAGTCCTAAGGGTCTCTCACCTCCTAGGTCTCTGGTGCTCTCTGGCGGGTCTCCCCACCTCCACTCTCCCCCTTGCATATTTCCATTCATTCTGCTGACCCTCGGAGCGTTTCTCTTGTCTCTCTCCCCCAACCCCAAACCTGATCATGTCCCCCCTTTCCCTTTCCCCTCCTCTCTCCCACCCAGGTCCCTCCATTCTTCTGCCTACTGTGATTGCCTTCTTCTCCCTCCCAAGTAGCGCTGAAGCATCCTCACTTGGGCCCTTTGCTTGTTAACCTTCTTGAGTTCTGTGGATCAACTTATTAGTGAGTACATACCGTGCATGTCCTATTGGGTATTTTTTAATGATTTGTTTACACTTCATGTACATGACTGTTTTCTTTAATGCCATGGGCATTCCTGGCGAACAGAGACCAGTAGAGGGAGCTAGATCTCCTGAAATTGGAATTAAAGACAATTATCAGCCCTCTTTGGGTACAGATCTCATGTTAATCACAGTAAATAGAATCTTCTTTGGCCCTAGCAGACCAGAACTGCAGTCTCCAAACTCAAATGAATGGCTCCAACATAGTCTTTGAGGAACTCTCAATCTTCCCTATAAGACTTCACAATAAGGTTTCTAGTATCTACAATTTTCTCAGCTTATCCTCCAGGTTCCTTTTTGGGTTTTTTTGTTTTTTGGTTTTTGGTTTTTTGTTTTTTTTGTTTTTTGTTTTTTTTTGGTTTTTCGAGACAGGGTTTCCTTTGTGTGGAACTCACTCTGTAGACCAGGCTGGCCTCGAACTCAGAAATCTCCCTGTCTCTACCTCCCAATCCTCCTGTCTCTACCTCCCAAGTGCTGGGATTAAAGGCGTGCGCCACCACTGCCCGGCTTTTTCTTTTCTTTTTTTTTTTTTTCTTTCTTTTTTTAAAAGATTTATTTATTTATTATAATAAAATGTAAGTACACTGTAGCTGTCTTCAGACACTTTTTTTTCTCGCTCTGGCTCTGCTTGCTGTAACTGTCTTCAGACACCCCAGAAGAGGGCATCAGATCTCATTACGGATGGTTGAGAGCCACCATGTGGTGCTGAGAGCCACCATGTGGTGCTGAGAGCCACCATGTGGT
>JADRCH010000216.1:3540807-3601756 GCA_019843965.1 Rhynchomys soricoides
AGAGAGAGAGAGAGAGAGAGAGAGAGAGAGAGAGAGAGAGAGAGAGAGAAACACAGGAACACACTGGCATACAGACAGAGATCTAGACAGATCCAGACAGATATGGAGACAGACACACAAACACAGAGGCATATCTACAGAGTTAAAGACAGACACATAGACACACAGAGACACACACACACACACACACGGACACACAGGCACACAGGAACACAGAGATACAGACAAACACAGACAGAGGCATTTCTACAGAGTTATAGACAGTCACACAGGCATACAGCTAGAGATACAGATAGTGACACACACTCAAAGGTGGGCATTGATTGCATGATTTCATCATCCATGTCATCATCTGCTTTTATAATCTATTTCAGACTAAAATCTCACCAAGATATTAAAGCTTCCCACTGTATGTCTCCAGCTTGGTTTTACAACCTTCACTTCTAATCCCAGGAATAGACTTTATTTTTCTCATTCCTATGACTTATCTCCTGTCTTTCTACTATCTTATAGCCAATTGCATTTTGTCTCACTTTGCTTTGTCTTTAGAAAATATCATCCTGAGAGAGGTAACTCAGTCACAAAAGAACACACATGGTACATGCTCACTGATAAGTGGGTATTAGGCAAAGAGTGTGGAATACCCACGATCCAACTCATGGACCACAGGAAGCTCAAGAGGAAGAACGACCAAAGAGTGGATGTTTCAGTCCTACTTAAAAGGGGGAACAAAATAATCAAGAGAAGTAGAAGGTGGGAGGGACTTCGGGGGAAGAGAAGAGGGGGAGGGGGAAAAAGAGGAGAAGAATCAGGTATGAGAGGAGATGGAGGAGATGTACAAAGGGTCAGGAAATTGAACAGAGGTGAGTAGCAATGGGGGATGGGGAACTGGGGGTAGCCACCAGAAAGTCCCAGAAGCCAGGAAAGCAAGAGACTCCCAGGACCCCACAGGGATGACATTAGCTGAAATACCCCACAAAGGGGAGAGAGAACCTGTTGAGACCATATCCAGAGGTTAGGCATGACCCCTCAGCTGAGGGATGGAGCCACCCACCTATCTCCAAAATTTTAACCCAGAATTGCTCCTGTCTAAAGGAATTAAAGGGACAAAGATTGGAGCAGAGACTGAAAGAAACGCCATCCAGAGACCTCCCTACCTGGGGATACATCCCACATGCAGACACCAAACCCAGACACTATTGTGGATGCCAAGAAGTGATTGCTGAAAGGAGCCTGATATATCTGTCTCCTGAGAGGCTCTGCCAGATCCTGACAAATACAGATGCAGATGTACACAGCCAAACATTGGACTAAGCCCGGCCCCCCAATGGGGAAATTAGGGCAAGGACTGTAGGAGCTGAAGGGGTTTGTAACCTCATAGGAAGAACAACAATAACAACCAACCAGACACCCAAAGCTCCCAGGGACTAAACCAACAACCAAAGAGTACACAAGTGGTACCCATGGCTTCCAGGTGGATATGTAGCAGAGGTTTGCCTTATTTGGCATCACTGGGAGGGAAGCTCCTTGGGCCAATGAAGCCTTGATGACTCAGGAGAGGGGAATGTTAGACCCCCTGAGTCAAGAATGGGTGGATGGGTGGGGGAACACCCTCATAGAGGCAGGTGGAGGGAGGAGGGGATAGTGAGCTTGTGGAGGAGAAACTAAGAAGGGGGTAAAATTAAATAAATAAAATAACCAACCCCCTCCCCCCAAAAAAACAAATAACAAAAAAAACCAGACCACTCTACTATGTTTCTCATATTGTGGGGATCCACAACCATAAAGTTATTTTCATTGCTACTTCGTAACCGTAATTTTGATACATTTATAAATTTTAATGTAAATATATGTGTTTTCCAAAGGTCTTAGGCAACCCCTGTGATAGGGTAAACAACCCAGAGGAAGCTCCAGTTCATCATGCATCATCGTTTTACAAGTGATGTTGTGTGGTACTGTGTTCTGACCTTCCTTCAGGAACTAGCAACTTATTCCCAGGTCTTCTAGAAATATTGTCAAGTTAAAGCGCCAACTTTACAGATGTTCTTGGACTTTATTCAGGAAAATAGCTGTCCTGTACTCTCTGTGTAACCTTGCAGTTTCATACAGAAGCAGTTATCAATTTCTATCTCTTGAAACAGTACTATGCCATGTAGTAGAGAAGCAAAGTTAACATTTGTATAGTCATCACCCAAAGTAAATATGGATATGGCATTCTACGAAATTCATTCAACTCAGTAGCAAATTTGAGATTGTAAATATGTCTAGGAATTCATAGCCCAGAGAGAATGGTCAATGTTGTACTAATATATAAATTCTCTCTAGAAAAATATAGTTGATTAGCAGAATACTTTGGTTTTAATAAGAAAGTAAATATTTAGCAGTGTGTTTGTCTAGAGTTAGAGGGAAATGTGGCACAGGCATATTCATGGCATTCCATCACTGTATCAGTTGTTTTATTGATGCCACTAATTGTACAAATGACAAACTTTGTGTGTATAAAGCCAAATGTCAATGATTCTAGTGCTCATTCTGTCTCTTTGTTTATGGCCATTATCAGCTTCCTTTGAAAAAAACATTTTCAAAGAAACAGTTTGAAAATTTTAAGTGTTAACATAATACACCCAAACAAGCCAAGCAAGTACATTTAGCAATAATTTGCCAGTAAGGATTTTGTCAAAAGCTAAAATTAGGATAAATAACCTCACATTATCAGAGATGTTAAGTGTGTTTGGCCATAGCCATCACGCACTTCTACACTGTGCCATTACTTTATGAACACCAGGAATCTTTCCATACCTGATGCCATTTTGTGAAATGCGTTTCTAGTTTGACAAAAGAGTTTCCAGATGACGAACAAATGTTTGTTCCTGGGCATACCGAGTGTAATGTGAAATGCAAGCAGGTATACTTGATTATTGCTTTAAAATGAGTACTAGATCATAGACGTCCTCTATGATAAATACTTAAATTTATATGTATATAAATATATATGAATAAATTCTAGAATGTATTATAAGTATAGATATTATGGAAATAGTTCATTCAATTCCATACATGTTTGATTGATTAAATCATAGCATTCACCATAAAATGTTTTTTTTTTTTTACAAAGTTTATAGTGAATTCAATAAAAATGTATGATTTTACAGTTTGGATTTTTGATAATATATTAAACCATCATTTTCTATGTTTTCAATGAGCTAATCAAGCATCCATATCTTTCATACATAATTATTATATAAATATAGGTGTTCAAATGCTCTAGGAAATTTTTTTTCATTTATTCTAGTTTCAGTTGGATTCATAAAAATACACAGATCCACAGAAGACTTTAATTGCTAAAGCACAACCCTTGGCTTTTGGATTACAAGTGGGCTTTAATAGAAGATAGATCTTTGGAAAAATTTACTAAATTACTTTTATATTTAAAATTCTGTCAAGCAATGATCGATTGATTGGTTACTTTCTGAAATCAATAGCTTTTGTTGGAATTTGATAGTCAATTCAGGTGATAGAAAAGGATGATGAAATCTATTTGGTATCTCTACTTCACATGTATTTGAGAAATCAGAATAGCTGTAATGAGGGTCAACAGATTGTGCACTCTTACAACGGAGGACCATTTGGGGACTACTCTTATTATTGATTAACAGAGGATTAAAGCAAGTAACATTTCCTTTATCAGAAATTTGGACTGTTTGTGGAACATTGGCTGAGATTACCTAACCTGTTTGGAAGAAAACATGACTATCACATTAAGTAAGATGCAATCCCTGTAATCCTCCAAGTCCTGAGACTGCTTTTTGTTTGTTTGTTTGTTTGTTTTGTTTTTGTTTTTGTTAGTGGATTACATACGAAAGAAAATCTAAAAAAATGTTGCTTTATTGTTCAAATTTCATATTTTGTTGCGGCTTTCAGAGAAGGTAGTTCACTAACACGGAATTTTATTTTCTTTGAGACATAGACTTTAATTTTATAAATGAATCATTAAGGGCAAGTACATGTGTTTTTTCAATAGAAAATATATAAATTACTTTACTTAGCTGGTTCTAAGTAGGGTTTTCTTACAAATTAGTGAAGAGTTACTGGGTATGTCTTCCTGAACTGTATCATTTAATGTTGTATCTCTTTATACCTGGATTTTCCAAATCATGGGAAAATGTTTGGAATCATCTGAAAGTTTGGGCAGGTCAGTTACATGCCATGCAATAAATGTGAACCTTTCTGAATATTCTACACCAGTATATTATAGAAGTGTTGAACTTGATCTATAACAAAACTTTATTTGGCAAAAGATTGTCAAATGTCTTAAGTATCAGTTGTATTCATTTTCTCTGCTATGTGTTTAAACTCTCTCTCTCTCTCTCTCTCTCTCTCTCTCTCTCTCTCTGTGTGTGTGTGTGTGTGTGTGTGTGTGTGTGTATGCGTGCGCGCGCGCGCAAGTAAGTTTCATCTAGGCTGGTTTGGCAAAGTTGAAAATGGTCCCTTATGCCACATATCTGTGGACATCAACCTTTTATCATGCTCTCTTATCCTTCAGGAGGTTAGAGGTTAAGGTATACTGGTAAAATGATTCTCAGCAGAAGGAGAAATATGACATTTTTAAAACTTCTTCTTGTACTGTGTTTGAAGTTCATTGCTTAAAAGTATTCATAGGTCTAAGTTCAAGGGAACATTTTGGTTCACTTTATACAATTATTCACATGAGATTTATAAATAAATAATACTTGTACCAAATGGGATTTTGTGATAAATATGCTGCACAAATATATGTATACATACTTAGTGTGTAAATATTTCCAGCTATGACTACTTGTTATGTTGAATTATTCTGTACTTAATATTATTTCATAAAAATTAATATATAGTTTTACATGATTAAATTTCATGATAAAATATTACATAACCAGTTTCTCTTGTGAATCCCTTTATATATAATATATCTTTCTTAGTTCTGAATGTTTGTTGTCCAAAATTATACATTCAAATTGAGTTATCTTCCAGAAAATTTAACACTATTCCTTTAGGTTCTGTTATTTTTATTATATCTGATTCTATTAACATCTATGTTTTGAAGTTTTCAATGTCTCTGACATTTTGACTTGCAAAGGATGCTTGTATGTTAGATGAATTTCTCTGTAAATTTATTAAAACTTTTTTGTTTCTTCATTATGGAGGATTGAAACAGTTCCAGAAACCATTACCTGGGAAACCAAGCCCGCCATTGCAACTGAAGGCAGCCATTTACTACACACACTTCATTTGAGTCTCTTATTAATGCTGACATCTGTTCAGGCCTTAATTACCACATTAGTACAACTGGTCCCTTGTCACACCTCCCTTCACCTGCTGTAGCATGAACACAAAAGGAGAAAGTACATTCTCAGGCAATGATGAGGTTAGTAACGACATCCATTTGGAAATGGTTTGCTATGTGTGGGACATGAATTTGCTTCTAAATTTTACTTCTTATTGTTTAACAAGAAACAATTAACCTAAACTTTTTAATGGTATTTTTATTTTTGCTCACAAAAGTAAAACTGTCAGTATTCAATCTTTTATACCATCAATTGAAAAATGTATTTTAATAAAGTGCCCAATTAAATATTTCTTCATTAAATTTGTTTCAAATTATAGACAATTTTCTCTTTATTTTAGTTATTTACATTTCTTTTTGAAGAAGATTCTCCCTATGGAGCTGAGACTATCCTGAAATCTTAAATGTCTATAATCTTTAGAATTTCGTTATAAATTAAAGAAAAATTAAAAAGTTATAAAATTTTTGCCACAATTATCCATGTGTCCTTTTCAGTAACAACATGATTCTATTTTTCATTAAGGTTGTAACAAAGATGTCTTTTTTGCTGATGCTTAAAATATATAGTGCCGTCTCTTCCCACAGCATTAACTGTACCTATTTTCTTTTAAGCTCTAGAATAATATGTGAGTCTACTGCCAATGCAGATCTCACCCTAAAGCAGGTTAACCTGCTTCAGTTGAAGAACAAGGCTCTGCCTGTACCAAGCTTTGATCGTAATGGTGGGTAGAAAGGACTTGCAGAGTAGTCAGCTGTTATCGTTCTGTTCGTACTCCTGAATAAACCTATATTGTCAGAAATATATTCTTATAGAAAATGTTTTCAATATATGGCGGTTCTGGGATAAGTTACTAAAGATTGTACTCTAGACTTCTTGTGAATATGAAAAAAATAGATGAGAAAAATATTAATTATAGGATATATATGAAAATGTTATGTCTTCTAAAAACCAATCAGGAAATTAACATGAGATTGACTAGAACACACCTCCATTCCCAATGAACATGTTGAGAAGTTTAGGCAGAACTATTAAATGTTCCTGGCTATTCAGTCATACTGAGACGATATCAAAAATAACATTGAAAGAAATGAAATTTAATAAAAATTGAAAAAAATACTAAGGGACCATAAAAAGGCCTATTGGTAGTTAAGATGGCAAAGCAGACTTGAGTACTTTAAACAAAAGAATAAAACGAATATGATAATTATATGGACTTACTGTATTTACATTTGAATTTACAGTTTAATCTTGCAATATGGACATTCCAGTGGTAGAAAACTGCTATTAGCAACTTTATTACGTTAACTTCCTGTTACTACAAAAATATCTTACAGAGTAAGATTATAACAGTTGTCCAGGCTGGTTTTGGGTGTCAACTTGACACAAGCTAGAGTGATCAGGGAGACAGGAGCCCCCAGTTGAAGAAATGCCTCCATGGGATCCAGCTGTAAGACAATAATGATAAGTGGGGAAGGGCCCGTCCCCTATTGGGTGGTGCCATCTATGGGCTGGTAGTCCTGAGTTCAGTTTGAGCAAGCCATAGGAAGGAAACCAGTAAGCAGTGCCTCTCCATGGCCTCTGCATCAGCTCCTGCCTGTAGGTTGCAACCTTGCTTGATTTTCTGTCCTGAGTTCCTCCAATGACTGATGTGTAAGCCAAATAAACCCTTTCCTCCCTAACTTGCTTTTTGGTCCTGGTGTTTCATCACAGCAATAGAAACTCTAACTAAGACTAAAAGTAAAGATATTTCTTGACTCATGATTCCAGGTGTTTAAACTGATGATTAATTGGACCTGTGTGAAGGAGTAGACATGACTGAAGCTCACCATCTCATAGCTAAGATATGAAAGATAGCTGCCAACTAAGGCCATAGAAGTGCAGCAAGCTGGCTTCTGTTTGATGTGTTATTTAGACAAGACTTTGTGTTGTGACTTTAATTGTTCCATTATAAACATCCAAAAGAGTAATGATTTCTAAAAATTGTACGTGGAATTATTGTGAATGCACACCAAGTAAGAAATGAGTTTACCTTCTAGAGACAGTGAAAAGAAAATAACAAAGCATCACAGCTTGAAGAATATGAATTATGGGTGAGTTCTGGGAGAAAATGTGTAAGATCAAGATATATTGGTTTCTCTATGCTCTTAGTACTTTGCCTGCTCCCTGTGTCTTCACATATATGGTTTCATATACGGTTGTTCTACTTTTCACTTTGAATAAGGACATGTGCATTTTAAAATTTACCAAAGGAACTCAATATAATTACCTCTTAACAACCCCTACACACAATGCAATCACATTCTGAGGTTAAAATTTGAACATGTGAATTAGATACAACCATGTCCAATGGAATATAAACGTTCAGTTCAAAGCTGAGAAATATTCAGAGCAACTGCTTTCTGAATATTTTCATAATTTCTAGTATTAAACAATTTGATTTCTTAAATAAACCAAGTTTGACTACTGAATAATAATTGTTCATCTGTCCCGTTTCTAGGTTCTAATCGAATTTTAAAATCTATATTCATATAAGAGAAATTTGTAACTGGACATCTGACTGCATTTTTGGGTTTATTTCCCTACCTCACTTTCAACACTTAATCCTTTCCAACCCAAAACATTAGGTTGGAAAGAAGTTTAGAACGAAAAGGAAATATCAACGCCATTGTAAACTTTCTGCTGATTAGGACATTGTGTTGCTTGGGGCAGGTTTGAGCTTCATCAGGATTTCTCCAACCAGCACCCAGCAATCCAGCAATCCAGCAAAGAGCAAACAACAAGCAACAGCAGCAGTGGGGAGAGTAGCATCGGTCACCTCTGACATGGCTCTAGTATTTATATACCTTCGGAAAGATCCCCAAATGTGAACTTTCTTGAGAATTTAAAAAATCACACTCTTGACAGAGCACTAGACAAATAATAGTGAGATGCTGTGGCCAACCGGAAGTAGCCCCAATTCTTACACATGGGATTAAAGCAAAAATGTATTCACATAACACTTTTTTTATTTTTTTATTTATTTTTCATATTTTATTTACATTTCAAATGCTTCCCCCTTTCCAGATCTCCCCTTTGGAACCTCCCCATTCCCTCCCCCTCCCCCTGCCACTACGGGGGTAATCTCCCACACACCAACCCACCCACTCACGTCTTCCCTCCTTGACATTCTCCTATACTGGGGGATATAACACCCTCAGGCCCAAGGGCCTCTACTCCCCCTGATGGATAACATGACCCTCTTTTGCTGCATTTGTGGCCAGCACCATGGGTCCCTCCATATGTATTCTTTGGTTTGGGCTAATAACCACTTAACAGTGAGTATATATCATGTTCATTCTTTTGTTACCTCGCTCAGGATGATATTTTCAAGATCCATCCATTTGTCTGCGAATTTCATAGTCATTGTTTTTAATAGCTGAGTAGTATTCCATTGTGTAAATGTACCACATTTTCTGTATCCATTCCTTTGTGAAGGGACATCTGGGTTGTTTCCAATTTCTGGCTATTATCAATATGGCTGCTATGAACATAATGGAACATGTGTCTTTATTACTTGTTGGAGCATCTTTTGGGTATATTCCCAGGAATGGAATAGCTGGGTCCTCAGATAGTATTATGTCCAATTTTCGGAGGGTCTGCCAAACTGATTTCCAGAGAGGTTGTATCAGCTTGAATTCCCACCATCAATGGAGGAGTGTTCCTCTTTCTCCACATCCTCCCCAACAGCTGCTGTCACCTGAGTTTTTGATCATAGCCATTCTGACTGGTGTGAGGTGAAATCTCAGGGTTGTTTTGATTTGCATTTCCCTGATGACTAAGGGTGTTGAACATTTCTTTAGGTGCTTCTCGGCCATTCGAGTTTCCTCAGTTGAGAATCCTCCGTTTAGCTTTCTTCCCTATTTTTTGATAGGGTTATTTGGATCTCTGGAGTCTAGCTTCTTGAGTTCTTTGTATACATTGGACATTAGCCCTCTATCGGACGTAGGATTAGTAAAGATCTTTTCCCAATCTGTAGGTTGCAGTTTTGTCCTGTATTTTTATGGTTTCAAAGAAAACAAAATTCTCACTATAGAGATAACTCATTTGTTAGCTGTTTCGAATATGTTTCTTAGGTTTTGTAATTCATATAAACTTTCCAGGTTTTCAAAAGAAAGTAGAACTATTAGTGATATCAGATCAAAGTATGCATCTAAATTTAACTCCAATACAAATGGAAACTTCAAATATTGTAATAAAGCACTGAGAAATAGTATGTTGACAATTTAAAAAGATCCCAGAACTGTGGTTAGTTGTGTATAGCTGTCTCTCAAAATCCATGTGTTCTTAATAAGCAAATCCAACTAGCCATGGGTAACAAATATTCTTAAATAAATAATTTCTACCAGAAGTGTAAAGACATTTTTCTCACTCTAAATATTACACTATAACAACTTTTTATATAGAATTTATGTCATACTAGTTGTTGTAAGTGACACATGTATGACTTAAAGAAAATAGATGCATTCTAAGAGTATACTAGAAGTATACTAGAGCATTTCAGATTATGGCCCCTGAAGGGAGTCCTTGAATCTAGCATACCTGAAGATTCTTGAGAATGACAGTACAATAATTCCCAAGCCTCTATCCTAGATTTAGCATTGGTTTAAAGTTTACTTACTACATCAACATATTCAGACAATGCTCTGGTTTCTTCATCTCCTTTGAGGTTTTCGTCCATGACTGGACTCCACAATCCAGGCTTCATTCAGACTCTTACCCTGTTATCATCAAGGAGGCAGAAATCAGGACAGGGCTGTTTGGGGAGGAACAAGTTCACTACACCACTCTCCCAAGGATTGGTTGCTCAGTACACATTGCAGCTACAGGGCCATCCACTTGAGAGACAATTTACAGTAGCTTTACTGAATGTTCAAGAGAAAGAATAAGCTTCATGAGCACTAGTGTACTCTCAATACAGATGCTCCATAGTTGATAGTAGCTACACCCTAAAATATCTCAATTTCTAATTTTCTAAATTTTCCCATGCTAAGTAGAAAAAAATGACATATTACTCCTATACCCTTGCCACAATAAAAAAACAATTTTGAGTTTATTTTAATAATAATGACTTATGTCCACATAGACACAAATAAAAAGCCTTTCATGTATCAGTGTCATAGAAAATATTTTAACTCATGAAAACAAAACAACAATAAAAATCCCTGTGTAAAGCCACATTTACTAAATGAAAATAAAAAAGATTCCATCTATTTGAAAGACAGAGGGAAATAAAAAGAATATAAGGGAGAGCTAAGAAGTAGGGGGAAAAGAAAAGTGGAGAAAGATGAAGTTATATAATAATGTCAAAAGATGAAAGAAGTAATAAACATTTTCACTGAAATAGTTAAATATATAGATTTAACTGTTGACATGATATGAGTAGAAAATATATTATTTTTAAGGGGAAATAAACCTTTGATTTTCTGCTCGGTCGCTTCATGGAACTTTGGTAATCACACAAGTTATTTAAGCTTACTTTTCATTTCTTTCAACAATAAAATGCAAACGATCACATGAACATTGCAAACTATTTGTGAATCAGGTGACAGAATATAGATTTCAGCCGCTAAGAAACTAATTCTGAGATATGGCTCCTACATATCTTTTGTTCTGTCTTTTTGCTTGTTTTCTTTCATCTTAAAATATATTTACATTTTATATATTAGGGTTTTCCCTGAGCGTATGTATGTGTACTAACACATGTGTGCCTGGTAAATAATTCAATTGTGAAACATTATAGGGTTGCTAGAACCAAACATGGGGCCTCTGCAAGAGCAACTTAGCTACTGAGACATTTCTCTAGTCGCAATTTTGTGTGTGTGTGTGTGTGTGTGTGTGTGTATCCATTTTATTTATATTATTTTTATATGTATAGTATATATTTATAGTTTATTGTTATTTGTAAATGTAATCTTTATTTCTCTCTTGTAAATTTTATCTCAGAGGCTTGCTGCACAGGCTCACTCTTTCTAGCTCTTTCTGAATTCTGGCTGGCTGGTTCAATGCAGCTATCCTGTCTCAAACTGCTCTGCAAGCTGATTCTGTCTTCTAATCTTGTGACTCTTTCTTATTCTCTGGCTAATTCTGTCTTCACCTGTGACTTGTCTCCATAAAACTGTCCTGGTAAAACTGCCTTCTTCTCTCTGCCTGTCTTGAATAGACTCTCTTTCCTGTCTGTTCTCCTGACAGTTGAGTATATCCTATCTCTGACACATCCTGTCAAATCTTTGTCTGCCCCTCAACTTTATGTCACACTCAAATTGCTGCTTCTTTTTACCTGCTAACTTCACCTACATTTTTAAGATGAAAAGTGTGTCATGTCTGTACTTCAGATAGATTATTCTGTAATCCAGGGCATGTCTGAATTCCAGCCAGATCACATAGACCTAGAAGGTCTGTCGATATGATCAGCCACTTCAGGATTGGACACAATTATTTACTGCTACTAGAAAGATGGTTCGGTAGTTCTAAGTATTATCTTTACTAAGGGACCTGAGTTGAGTTCCAAGCACCAATGTGGCAACTCACAACCATTTGTAATTTCAGTACCAATGAACCCATGTTCAGTTTCCTTGTTTCCACAGGCATCATGCACAAACATAGACACAGCAAAATACCTATTTACACACACACAGATATTGATCATTTTTAAAGAAACAATTTGCTATCAGAATTCCTGTAATCTTTGAACTTACCTTGTTTGCTGTAGAAAGTAATATAAGGCATGGAAAATAGGCTCTGTCAGAGTGACGTAAGTCTAGAAGTTTGACCAGTGCATGGGGTCCCCGATGGAGGAGTTGGAGAAGGGACTGAAGGAGCTGAGGGGGTTTGCAGCCCTGTGGGGGTGAACAACAGTGTCAACCGGCCAGACCCCACGGAGCTCCTGGGGCCTGGATCATCAACCAAAGAGTACACATGGAGGAATCCATGCCTCTGGCCACGTATGTGGCAGAGGATGGCCTTGATGGGCATCAGTGGGAGGAGTGGCCCTTGATCCTGTGGTGGTTTGATGCCCAGCGTAGAGGAATGCTAGGCGGGAAGGCAGGAGTTGGTGGGTGAGACAGGGGGTTTCCAGAGGGGAGATCTGGAAAGGGGATAACATTTGAAATGTAAATAAAGAAAATATCCAATAAAAGGGGAAAAAAAGAAAATAATGAAGAGAAAGAATAATAAAAAAGAAGAACTAGAGGAGGAAAAGGAGTGCTAAAACTCAACCAAAGAGTGAAGCGTGATTCAGTGCTTAGAACTATGCCTTGAATATGATCACAGGAGAAATGAAGAATCAAGCAGTCTAAACTTTATATGAATTTAACATTTTTAATAAGAAGCTGAAATTCAAGTTGAATAATAAAAAAGTGAGAATGACAAATAAATCCATTAATTATTAGGATACCTGTGAATATGCATGCATATGTATAAAACCCAAGGGTAAAGAAGCTTAGGCATTGCAAAATAACAGTGAAGAAATCGGCATCAAACGGCTCACTGACATGAGCGCATAGTGGTGAGTACTGCTCTGATTTATTCAGTATCAAGAGAAAGCTTTTCGCAACATGCTGGTATATTTCTTCCTGGACTATAAACAAATATAAAAGGAAGAAACAAGCACAATTTGTTACATGTAAGGATTTGATAGCACAGTCATTGTGAAATAACTGAATGTTGTAATTAAATTGAGAGTCTGTCTCAAAAGGTAAAGATGGAGAATTCCTGAGGAATAGTAGTGAAAGTTGCCTTCTGGTCTACACACATAGTCACACACACACACACACACACACACACACACACACAAATAAATAAAATTTCCTTTTTGTGATTTATACTCTTTTTTTGCTTTCCGTATACAAATATGTGTCCTTAGTTTTTAATGTTAATAGACTGATATTAAAAATGCTCAATCTGTTTTATTTCCAATCCTAAGCATAAATACTATCTTGATTTCACCTATTAAATTCTTAAGTAAAATTTAACTTCAGAAGACAAATAAAAATGACCAATATTCATCAAACAAATGGAAGACCTTTTGTAAGTGGCTTTCCCTCATCATAATGATCTTGTTTTTATACCCACGGTCCCTGCACAACTTCAGTAAATCAAAGATAACTGAGATAAATGTCAGCATTCACCTTACAGAATCTTGAGAAAGTCCTACAATTAATTAACATAAATCTGCCTTCAAAATCGCAATGAGGCCTGAATTAACAATCAGGGAGCACCTATGGATCTCAACTAGATCCTCTGCATGCATGTTCTGGTTCTGTAGTTTGGTGTTCTTTTGGGACTCCTAGCAGTGGAAGTGCAGGCCATCACTGACTCTTTTCCCCTATTTTGGGCACTACCCTTCCTATAGAGTTAAATTGTCCAGCCTTGGCATAAAAGAATGTGCCTAGACATATTTCAACTACAAATACCATTTTTGGTAGATATCCCTGGGAAACCTACCCTATTTTGATGGGAAACGAAGAGGAAGTAGATCTAGGGGAGAGGAGAGATGAAGGAGAGATGCTTGGAGGGGAGTAAGGAGGGGAAACTGAGGTCATGATCTAATGTATGAGAGAAGAATAAAAATTAAAACATAATGAATATTTGGTCTTTGATCTTAGTATTGAATGCTTTTGTCTATGAAGTGTGACGTTTGACAATAATTTCATTTCTCGGTTCAAATGAATAGAAACATTCACATACCAATTTCAGAATTAGTGTGTTCTCCTTTTCTACTCATAAGACTAATTTCACTATACCTTGCTAGAACTTTCTCAGGGTGTGGTAGGACACTGTAAAGGGTCAGCATCATCATGGGCTAGGCAAGGTACATGTGGATGGAATACCATATTCAGAGTGTTCAAAACTGAATGTACTCTTGCACACATCTGAAAGTTCTGAATATGGCTGACTTTGAATATATGTTCTGTAAGCGAAGTCATTGTGATTATCCAGCATGCTTTGGGAGAACTTAGAGTGACAGCATACTTAGGAATGATCTCAGGACACCCTTGTCCGTACTCAATGGCTCCTTCACTGTATTTCCTTCAGTTATACCCAGCATTTGCAGGTGACTTATCCAGATGCGGGGATGAGAAGTGAGGCAGAAAGGAAGGTGGGGAGGGACGTGTAGTAAGGAAGAGTCAATGTAATTCATTCTTTTCTACCAGTGGGCATTGCTGAGAAGCATCTGAACAGAAAGTGGCCAAACTGTCAACCTGTTGACTCCCTGACGCACTTATTACCCCATCTCTCCAGCTGAAAAGTATGTTCCCAACGAGTTTGTACTCCTTTGGCTCTGCACACTCTTGAACATAAGGGAAACAAGATTCTGGGAAATAGCTGCTGCCCTTTTTGCCCCTGACCGTTAAGCTCTGAGCTTTACAGATTTTACAGCTAACAATTCGAGTAAATGAAAGAACTCTTTTTTTTTTTCCTTAACTGATCTACTTTTCTCTTAAGTGGGATATGTCTAAGACATGTGTTTATGTGCTTTCCAGAGATTTCCACATAATTAAGCATATCATAATAGCTGGATTAGCAAGAGGCGTCTACTTGGCTGAAAGTTTCTTTTATAATGGTATATAATTACTTCATGTTACATCTCATTACATGTATCTCTTCTGTCATACTTTCAAGATTGTTACATCACACAGTGTTTTTAAGGTGTTTTCTCTACAAGAAGCAACACATTCTTCATTTCCAAGACATTTTAATTGAAATACAAAAAAATTATTAAAAATCAGGTTGTTAGCAAGATTCTGGGAATTAGGACAAATATAGAGCAATATACATTTTTTCCAAAGAATTTATAAACCTTTGGCAAAACGTTAAATTAGTGTCTTTGCTGTTTATGGATATGGTAGGTTCAATATCAGCATATAAATCATAAAATATTAAATGTACTATAAATATACTAAATTTAACATAGATACTTATCAAGTTAAATATATTTAACTTTCCATCAAACCACTATCTACTTTCATAGCAAATAGAAGACAATTGATATTAATAATGATTATAATTATACTGGTCATAATGAAACTTTTCTTTTGTATTAATTTACTAATTTACCATATAATAGTTAGAAATTGCTTATATGCTTTTATATAGTTTATCAATGAATATGAGATTATGGCTTTCAAACTATGCTAGATAATATTTGGTTTTCAATCTTGAACATATATTACCTTTGCTAAGGGCAGTTAGATTGGATGGAAATCAAATTAAATGTGTTTTAAAATATTTATCTCTGATAATGAAAGGATTAAAACAAACAGAACAACAATGATTACTTAATGTTGAAACAATGTAAATACACCCTTACTATTGTTTACAATGAAGTTGATACAACTATGTGATTCAACCAGGCATATTAACCATATATTAATCTGTCTTCAAACAATTTATTATCAGGAATACTAATTGTTTAAGGAGTTTATAGGTAATGAACTCTCAAACGGTATCACAAACATTTAATACCATAGTAATTTAAAAAAAATGTTTTAGAGCCAATGGAATGTACCAGTATTTTCAAAAATTTATGTTGCTTTAAGACTATTTATTATTTGGGACTAGAGAGATGGCCCAGTGTTTAAGAGCACTGACTAGCTTTCCAGAGGACCTACCTTCAAATCTCAGCACCCACATGCTAACTCACAAGTGTCTATAACTCCATGATCTGATATGTTCACACAGAAATACATGCAGGCAAAATACCAATGCGCAAAAAATAACAAGATTTTTAAAAACAGAAGTTAATTTTTTTAAAAAACAACCTATTACTGAAATAAAATGAAAAAATATCCATATTAAATTTCCACTATTTTCAAAACATTTATTAATCAGTTACTGGCAGCCCCAAGCTTCCACTGAGTTAGTGTTAAGTGAGTTGCCACCATAAAGTCTATAACGATGTAACTCCTTAGTAATGACTGTTACAGATATGATAATGATCACTCTGACAACTGATTGTAATCTCATAGTTGTTTTACAAAAGGGTCACACATAGGATTTGGGTAAAACCACTTATTTCTCTAACTCCTCCTTACATATAATTTTATCAATTCCCTCATCCATAAATATGGATATATATATAAGATATGATATGTTGTGTGATGTGTGACATGTACTGTGTAATATGTAATGTAAAACATAGAACATATATAATAGTTAAATGATATGTAATACATGTGATATGATACATAACACATATATTATATAATATAACATATTCTCTGTATATGTAAAAATATAATATATATTTTATATATTTCAGACTTTTTTTTTTTTGGTTTTTCTAGACAGGGTTTCTCTGTGTAGCCCTGGCTGTCCTGGAACTCACTCTGTAGACCAGGTTGGCCTTGAACTCAGAAATCCACCTGCCTCTGCCTCCCGAGTGCTGGGATTAAAGGCGTGCGCCACCACTGTCTGGTTTATTTCAGACTTTTCATTCATTCTATTTATTTTCCCTTTATTAGTCTTTGAAATTTCTTCATTAGAATCATTTGTAATGTTATGACATTAACATATACCTACCAACAGCCTGATTGCTTCTCTCAGTGATGGATCAGTTTGTATATTTGTCTCCTACATGGTCAAACTCTGGGAATAAACTATTTCTGTCTTTAAACTTCATCCTAGCTTGGTTAGCAGCAGTTATATACCATTGCTTTCTATAGCAGACACTTTGATTTAGTTCTTCATTAAATCTAATGTAACATTAATTTTTATACTATACACACCAGATTTAATCTCTTTCCAAGAACATTACCTTTTGCCTATAATATTCTTGTCTTCATTGACTAGCATCTATGTACAAACTTAGTTAAAATTTATTAGAATGTAGCCAACCATGCACTGGGGTTTTACAATATACTTCAAAAGAGTCAAGTCAGTAAGCATTGACTTAAAATCTCTTTTAGCCTCATTATAGATTAAGTAAATTAAATCAAGAGAATTTTAATCTACTCAGTTGCTTAGCTATTGAGTCAGAACTAGAATCTAAAATCAATCAGTTAGTTTTGGATCTTTCCTCTAGGTCAATCATTGTACAACTTTGCAATAATTTAATTGCACAATGTCAGAAAGTAGAGAAGAACTGTACCACAACTGTTCTTATTCTGCTACCTCTGTGTTCAACCCTTCATCAGACAAAGGCAAAAAACATAACCTAAACAGCCTCTGATCCTATAGAAAAGGATCCTCAGCCTTACACAACAAGAAGAAAAGAAAGTAAGAAATATAAGAAATGAAAGGGAATCAGCACAATTTTCCATACTAATACTAATGTTACCTGTGGAGAAAACCAGTAAAGCCTCATCTTCATCTATTTCACCAACATTGCTTCTTGGAACACTCAAACTAATATATAATATATACAAGTATGTGTATATACTATAGATATAATATTTATATATACATGTACACATACAACTTCATGGACAATAAATCATGTAATGAATATTCATGACCTTCATATGATATTCTTATTAGTTGGAATCAAGATTATGAGTTTGAGGCTAGAGTGTGTTACATTAAATAAATAAATAAATATCACTATCAATAAGTAAAAGCCTAGCACTGAAGTCATGGAGCAAGTATGGTTAATTAAAGAAATGAGAAATTATTTCTCTTTTGTGGGAAAGAATTGTGTTTCTTTTCTAATACAGGTATTTAGATCAGATATTACTAGGTCTGAAAGAGAATTGTATTCTCATTACAATCATGACTTGAATATCTAATGGAGATTGCGAACTTATTGCCAATTGCATCACTTCTATTTCAGTCTGTCTGCATGTTCCTGAAATAACCATTAGAAGCTTTAATTTAACTTGTTGAGTAAAGAATATAGTCTACCTTGTTGTTATCATTATTATTATTATTATTAATTAATTAATTAATTTACTTATTTATTTTTACTTTATTTACATTTCAAATGTTTTCCCCTTTCCAGATCTCCCCTTCGGAACCTCCCTATTCCTTCCACCCTCCCCTACCTCTATGGGGATATTCCCCCACCCACGCACCCACTCACTCTCATCTTCCCTCCTTGGCATTCTCCTATACTGGGGGATTTATTATTATTATTATTATTATTATTATTATTATTATTATTATTTCAATAATCCTACATTTTGTTTCTAATGTTTTAAAATCTTTCTTACTGGGCTTATTCTAATTTATTTCATTTGTGAGAATTTTGTATGTATGTATGTATGTATGTGTAGTAAGACCTGCTTGGTCCCTCCTCCAACGATTAGAAGAAGGCATCAGACATTTTTTTTATTTTTTTGGTTTTTCGAGACAGGGTTTCTCTGTGTAGCCCTGGCTGTCCTGGAACTCACTCTGTAGATGAGGGTGGCCTCGAACTCAGAAATCTGCCTGCCTCTGCCTCCCGAGTGCTGGGATTAAGGGCGTGCGCCACCACTGCCCGGCATCAGACATTCTAAAACTGGAATTTTGGGTGGTTTTTAACTGTATGCTACAAATCAAGCCATGGTCCTTTGTAAGGGCCACAAGTACTCTTTAGATCTGAGTAATTGCTCCAGACATGTTTTCCTAATCACAAGCAGAATTCTTTGTAAACATAGAAAAAGATTGCTTCATCCCAAAATAGTCTGTGAAGCTATTTTTTTCATGTTCATTCGATGTACCTGCTTATGTATGAAAATAACTTTTCTCTAGAGTTTCAACTCAATAAACATTTTATGGAACCAGTGTGTAACATATATACAAAATATATTTTGATATGTTAAGTATTGATCACTCCCCTTTCTTTAGAAAATACTCTATTTCTATGATAGAGATGGCATATTTTAAAGTTATTTAGAGGAAAACTGGAATTTTTATCTGGTTTATAATGTGGATTTATATCTCATCAAATACACGAATAATGCTTCCAAATACAATTAAATTTTTACATAAACTAACTCTTTAGATAATATATATCTTATTTTGCTTTCTGAAATTTTTCCTTTTAGTTAGTTACGTGTGTGTGTGTGTGTGTGTGTGTGTGTGTGTATGTGTGTGTGCATGTATTTTGTGGGTACATGTGAGCCACAGCCTATGTCTGCAGGTCAGAGGACAATGTTCTGTAGTCATTTCTCCATTCGGGTCTCAGTCATTGAATACAGCTAAGTTCTTTAATTCATTGAATCCTATCATCCTCCTTAAGGCTTAATTTCAAGTAAAATATTCATTGTTTTACAAAAGTGTACTACATCAGACCTAGATATTTTATAGAGTTCAGAAAAATGAATTTATTTCAGTATAAATAAGCATCCAACAAATACAATACACATGTATATTCGTATATCTATTACACACTAGCACAGGTGATTGTGTGCCCATGTGTGGTTACTTATCTTCAGAAATCTGTTAAGAAAATTAAAAGTGACTTGTAGTCCCATACTGTACCTTAAGATAATCACTATCTTTATTTTTGTCAATGTTTTTAAGTATGGTAGTTTGGTGCTATTTATAGGGCAAAATGATCAATTTTTCTCAAGTATGAAAATATTGTGTTTGTGTTATTAACCTGACATTTTACTGTATGCTTCTCTTCTGAGTTGAAAATTAAAATTGCATTCTCTTCATTCTTCTCAGTCAAGGTTTATGAAACTACTGTAATGGAAACTACCCATGTCAATTAAGGAAAGCGATACATACTTGGGAGGCAATACCTGCAAAGTATCAGAGATTCAACTACATCCCAGGGGCAAAGTGACCACTTAGTCACTGCTCGGTACTGGAGTGTGTTTGTAGTTCCCAGTAGTCTTAATTGTCAGTGAAATGTATAAGCTATAAAATGGCATGAATCCTTTCAAATTTCATTGGCCCAACAGATATTTCAAATATTGTTTATCTCTATGCAGCAAGAGTGTTTCATTTTTTTTACTGGCTATATTAGAGCTGGATCTTAACAAATACATATTCCATAAACAATAAAAAATACTTATTGTGGCCAAAGGACTCATTGGATAGAAGGAAAAGCTACTAATTAGACGGAAGCTAAGAATTTAGAATTAAATTGAAGAGAATTCCAATGCAGATAATAAGATCAGAAATATAACTGAAAATATACTTGGAAAACATATTGCCGAAATGCTAATATAGATGTAGTGACAGACAGCTGAACAATAATATAGTACAAAGTGACACCCTGGAGAATTGCAGAAATTGAAAACTATAAAACTGTGAAAATATTTTGATCAAATTAAGCCATTTTAGAAAATAATTGTTTTCTCAAAAAGATGACAAAATGCTCATTCTGATATACTGAAAAAAATGTAATCAGGACACTTTCAACAAAAGTACTTTGTTTATAAGAATCAAAATATGTATAATGAGAAGTCTAACATAAAACTAAGTACAAGACAATACTGCCTGGGTTTGATTGGAATGTAATATCTATTACCTCTGGGTGGAAATTTCTACATTTTAGCAATTTATTGAACTATTTTGGTACAGCTTTTCAAATCATAGGAAGTGAAATACTGTCCAGGGAGCTAAGCTGTTGCTCAATTAGGTTAAATGAAGCATCTTATGTATTTGTAAAACATGAAGAAAACTAAAATAGTGTATTCCACAGAGCATTAATACATAAATGATAAAGAGACCCAAACAAGGTGCTTTGTGCCATATTTTGTTAGTGTGCTTATCTGAGAAGATTTCTAATATAAACTGTCATATAAAAGAATATCTTAGTACAATGGATAATTCTGTCATTTAAAGCAGGCATTGGGCAGGTGCAATTTTGAATAAATTTTATCTTATTAAATTTACATGTTAATATTGGATATTTAATGATTAGATAAAATAAATCTAAAATTAGATGCTGCTACATTCATTTAACATATTTTAAATTACCATATTAATAATGTAACAGATTGGGAGTTCTAATACTTTGTTAAATGTTGTGTTGTTTTTCACATGGCATCAGTAATGTCTGTTGAAGCTTAATATATCACTTAGGATTGAAGAGTATTACACAGCAAGGAAAGCTAATGTTACTTTTAAAACTCTTGTCTCCAACTGAGGCATCTTAAGATTTTTTTTGATTCATTTTATACAAGTCCTTTAAATTGTCTCTTACAAGCCTATCCCTGCTGTTGCCCTGCCTACATTTCTTACATAAACACCAAATTCACAGCTCATATATTTGAATCAGTACCCTTCATAATAAGTAAGTGCTTCTCTGAAATACTGATATAAATCTTTATTTAGAAGTATGATGGTATTTACCATTTAATGTTATGCTTCATTTGGCATAAAGAATATTTTATAATGTAGAAGCAATTTATGAATATATAAATTGTTAACTAATATGCATCTCAAAAAGAGTAGATTCAGTTTGGCAAACAAGAGCAAGTGCAGTTTTGTTTGCCCTTGATGTATATTCCCTTGTATTTACATGGTATTTTATGAACTATTATTTTATAACCAAAGTTCCGATATAACTAGGACCTAAGTAATGTCAATGCCTCAATCAACTTCATTTATGCTTTATTTTCCTAATATTTGAATTTTTTTTTTTTTTTGGTTTTTTGGGACAGGGTTCCTCTGTATAGCCCTGGCTGTCCTGGAACTCACTTTGTAGACCAGGCTAGCCTTGAACTCAGAAATCCGCCTGCCTCTGCCTCCCAAGTGATGGGATTAAAGGCGTGCTTCACCACTGCCCAGCTGAAACAGTTTTTATACTACATATTTATGTGTGACAGTTTTATTCTAACTGGATAATTAAAAAGCAAATCTATATGGATGCAAGAAAAATTTTGAGATGTATAGTTACTGTTAATAGTTTTAATAATACAGTGTGTGTTTTGATGATGTGCTTTCAAATATTGTAGTATATGACATCTTGGTATATTGGTCTCAGACTATTACTAGTTTTATTTATAGAATAATGACTAAATTGGATGTTTCTCTCTTGCTAGACAAAAAAAGTCAAGATATACAATTTGGCATCTATAAGTACTTCCAAATCTTGGTTATTCAATGGATGCAATGGGTAAAAAAAGATTAAATTTATCTAAAAGCAAAACAAAACAAAACAAAACAAAAACAAAAACAACAAAACCCTAGGCTAATAATCTCTGTAATAAAAGAGGAATTTAGGTGCACTTCCCATTATCTGCACACACAAGAAAGCACATTTGTGAGTAACTTCCAGCTTATCTGCCACTCCACAAGGTCAAGTATGTTTTGCTAATGTGATGGGGCAGTATGCTCAGTTCAAATCTCCAAGCAATGACTTAGAGCTCTCCGTGGTGCCATCCAATGTCCTCTGCTATGTCCATTCTCTGTCTTTAAGCTGAGATCTAGGAAAGCTTAGTTATAGCCCTACACTACCCAAATATCCTATGCAAAAGAAAACTAAATTGTATTCTGTGATATGGAACTGTAAGCATGAGGAAATTTAAGCTCAAACCTCTAGAATGTGTCTCTTATTTGGTTTAAATTAAGTCATCTTTTCATTCCTCAAAACCCTCATGTTTATCAATATTTTAAACAAATTCATATATTATATACTATGAAAAGAAATAAATTATTGGTATTAATGTTAAAGTGCAATCTCTATCATACAAAGTTTCAAATCTAGTAGTGTAGAGGAAGCAAAGAGTTTTCAGGAACTAGCACTGTATAACCTCTGTAGTTGCTTGTGTGAGAGAAACGTAATTTTATTTAAAATCTGAGCTTAAGCATACATGCTTAAAGACTATATTTCACAGGAAGGAAAAACACAGTTTTTAGCAAATATTATCTATTCCTGTAGACTGAGGAGACAAGCACGGATAGGCTAACATTTGTCTTACCTTCTTTATTAGATTACGGTCCAGTGACTGTAATTTCCTTAAGCCATAAGAAAATAAGTTGGTTGAATATTGGTTCCTGGACATACACTCCTTGTTTATTAGATGTAGTGTAACATTAAACTGAGAGCTTTGGTTGTTGAATTTTATTTCCAGTGTTTTGCAAATAGCTAGAGCACTCATCTCGCTGTTACTGCTATAAATCATGGAGCCCTGCCTCCCATATCTGACAACACTTATATTAACTTCGTTTTCGCTACACCTCTGATAATACATGTCAGTTTCTATGAACACTGAAAGTTATTTAGAAACTGTGATTAGGTCTTTTTTCATTGGTCTGAATGATTTTGGAGTTTGAAGAAGAAAGCTGTATGTCTCAACTTTATATACAAATATTCAGTTAATATTTTCAAACTCTTAATAAATGGTAAAATTGATAGTGTTAATATTTGGCATGGTATTCTCAAACAATATAACTGTTTGTGGAGCATGATGATAAAGATATTTTTCTTTAAGGCTTCTTTGAGGCATGGTAGTCTTGTTCTATGGTAGCCCTAATGTATACAGAAGATGGATGGTTATAACCTTAGAAAGATACATGAGAAAATATTCAGACTGTTGGTTACACAGTTGAGTTGATAAACTTCTTAGGTACCATGTGTGAAACTAGGTTCAGTCATAAGAGTGTATAATATTGGTTCCATAGGTGTGAAATATGACCCCTCAGGAAGTAAAAGCTAGAGGACAGAAATTTCAGGTCATTCTTGGTTACATTGCAAGATTCAGAGTAGCCTGGGATTCAACAGAATCTGTTTCTAAAGCATCAGTTAACGAATGCAAGCTTAAACTTGTCAACAAATCCCCTACAGAACCATAGATAAAAATGTTACTGATTTCTTAATCAATGTATAAATAAATGAGATCTAATTTTAATAGTATGACTATGAAATATTTACAACTAATTGTGAAGTCTAATAATATCAAAAATAATCTCTCCTTAGTTAACATCTCCTTGTTCAGACAGAAATCACATTTACCAATAAAATATCTTTGTAAACCACAGGCAAGTAGATATTGTAAGAAAGCTGAGTGTCTCAGAAAGTGGAGCCCCTCTGTGAGATCATTCCACCAAAGAGTCGGAATCCTGTGCATTTTTTGGGAATGTTCATTCCTTGTGAATTATCTGTGATTCCATAAATGTTACTTGCCTCCAAGAAAAGTTATAAGATTTTAATCTTGATTTTCATTTTTTTACTATCACTAGTTTATTTTGTATTACTATTTTTGAGTACCATTTTTCTATTATTTTATCTATTTATTCACTTTACATCCCGATCTCAGCTCCTCTCCTCCCAATCCTCCCCTCACATAGCCTCTCCTCCCATTCTCCCTTCAGCTTCTCCTGTGTACCTACCCACTCTAGCATATCAAGTCTCTACAAGACTGGGCACATCATCTCCCACTGAGGCCAGATAAAGTATCCCAGGTAGTGAAATGGAATCCAGAGACAAGCAATAGAGACAGGGACAGCCCCTGCTCCAATTGTTGAGGGACCCACAAGAAGACCAAGCTGCAAGTCAGCTACATTGGGGAAGGGTTGGTCCAGCACATGTATGTATATTCTTTGGTTGGTGCTTCATTCTCTGGGAGCCCCCAAGGCTCAAGGTTAGTTAACTCTGTTTTTCTTCCTGTGGAGTTCATTACCTCAATCTTTCCCTCAACTCTTCCAGCCCTCCCACCAGCAATGAAGAGGTGCTCCCTGTGTTCCACATCCGCACCAGTATGTGCTGTCACTTGAGTTATTTTATCTTAGCCATTCTTATGGCTGTTCATTAAATGTTCTTATGTATATGGTGAAGATTATGTAGACCAAAATTACATGGCTTACTGAAGCAGAAAAAAGTAAGAAATGCCAAGGACTAGCCTTAGATAGGTGCAGGTTTCTGAAAAGAGGAGTGGTTGACAGTGGTGAAACGAAGGACTAGAAATGGCAACCTATGATCTGCTGAGCTTACGACTCTCTCTCTCTCTCTCTCTCTCTCTCTCTCTCTCTCTCTCTGTGTGTGTGTGTGTGTTCTGCTCTGTTCTAGACAGCTTTTTCTTGCAATTCTAAAAACTCTATGGTTAAGTCTTGAGACTGCTTTCTCTGTTAGTAAAAATTCTAAAAGCTCTCTGGATAGCTCATGGGTTTACTGACCAATCTTGGGAAAACCACCATAAAAAACTCTTAGATCTTCCAACCAAGTCAAAAATCCTGTAACAAAAATTCTAAAAGTAATCCTTGGGTTTCCCCATCAAAATCAGAAAGCCAGAAAAAAAGTTCTAAAAGGAGCTTGGTTCGCTCTTCAGACAGCCTTCTCTGGGTAGCTGCTATAAAACATTCTAAAAGAGCGGTGTCAGCTCTCCAAGTAATTGAAATCTTGTCAGAAAAAAATTCTAAAAGTGCTATGAGAAAACTCTAAAGGAACTCTCCATGGGTTTTCTGACTAAAATCAGAAATCTTGTTAGAAAAAATCTATTGAAGAGCTGTGTTCGCTCTTCACAGTTCTTCAGACAGCTTCACTTTCCTAGGGGGAAAAAAATTCTAAAGAATTACTATAGCTTTTTTTGCTAGCTCATCTCATGCAGACCAAAAGCCTAGGGTTTTTGTTGTTGTTGTTGTTGTTTGCTTTTGTTTTGTTTTGTTTTTGTTTTTTTTTAAATCTACATGTCAATTCAGTTCTTCATCCCATATTCCTTCTTTACTATCCATGGAATCAACATTTCATGACTGTAGCTCATTGACTCTTAGGAGATAGCAAGAATTTTCTTTCTTTCTTTCTTTCATTGCATTGCATTTCAAAAGAATTCAGTGATCTGCCTGTCTCTGTTAAACTACCTGAGTAAGAACCTTCCCTCTAAAATTACCATTGTACCAAGTGTGGGCCAAACCTTGATCTGTCCCTAGCTGACCTTTAACTGAGGAATCTCTCTCCCTTTGTAACTGCCTATCTTTTTATCTTTCTGACAAGTTGGCTCATAGTGTACCTGCCTCTGTTCCTTTAGATCTGTGAAGCTCCTTGTATAATTCAATTGCATCCTTATTTTTTGCATGGTTGAGAAATTATGTATTTTTGAATTCATGATTTTAGAGTTCTTTTCCACAGCCTTAATGGCTCTCCTGGAAGTCCTAGCTTTTACCATTTTGCTGAGACATTTTCTTCACCGTCACCTCCTAGACTCATGCTCTCTCTTATTGTCATGGAGCCATTAACATTAACAGGGAGGATATTCCTCAGAGGAATGTGAACACATACATTTTAATGCTACACATATGCACACACATATCCTTCCTCAAATAAATATGCAAGTTAGAAATTTCACAATTTTTCTTAAAACTCTCTTGACAGATAATGATTTTAGAAGCCACTGCAGATTCAATCATTACACACATTTATGAAGATTTGGTTTCCTTGGGACATTGTCTAGGTCTCTAACACTTTTTAAGAAGAAAACAACATCATTATCTGAAATATACCTCAAATACATTTGTAAGTATGAAAAGTTGATTCCTCTATTATTTTGTAACATTTTAAACCACACAAAGGGTGAAGTATCATTCCAAGTCATGGTGGCATATCTTCCTCACTTGCATTCTAATAGGAACAATCATACATTTTAAATATTTCCAATGCCTTGCTCCCCTGAAATTTTCTTTCCTAAGCCTTCACAAACCGAAAGCTTTCAGAGATACCAACATAATATTCAATTTTCAATGGAATTTTCTATAGCAGAGTATTATGTAAGAGTTTACTTGGGTTCTCTAATTTCTTCACTTCTTTGAGTGATGGATTTAGATTTTTAAATGTTTAACATATATATATATATTGTCCGCCAAGAAAGTGCCTAAAGCAATCTCTCTCCAGTTTTGGATTTAGGTGACTTGTGCCATTGCCATGATATTAATGTGTTTATGCATGCTAATCAAGACAGCTAACAGTTCTCTTATTCAGTTTGTCATAAGAACATGCACACACACACAGACCCACATACACACATAGTCCCACAAAACTAAACACCATAAATAGGAATTAATGGTCATTCTGGTATGTGCCATCTCTATCAGTATTTTTGAGGAATTGAATTAAGCTTTGCATTTATTATATCTCTTGGAACTTCTATCAGAGTTACTGTGTTAAAAATTTATATTCTGCCCAGCTTAAAGTCAAAATAATGTTGGCTGATCGTAGAACTTTAATTAAAGTATCAATCCTCCTAATTTTAGGCAGTTATTAAGAATGATATTTTGTCTTCACAGATAATTTTAGGTAAACTTAAATTTTTTTAATTAATTAATTAATGAACAAACTTTTACAACCAGATCATAGCTTTCCCTTCCTCTCTTCTCCTAATCTTTCTGCCTTCTTCCCATAGAAAGGGCGGCCTCCTGTGGATATCGACCTGCTTTGGCATGTCAAATTACAGTAGGACTAGATCCATATTCTCCTATTGAACTTAGAAAAGGAAACCCAGTTAGAGGAAAGGATTCCAAAGGCAGGCAACAGAATCAGAGACAGCCCCTGTTCCAGATCCCACATGAAGACCAAGCTGCACATCTATTACGTATGTGTTGGGGCCAAGGTCTGTCCATGCATGCTCTTTAGTTGGTGTTTAGTTTTTGTGAGACTCTATGTGCACAGATCAGTAGGCTTTCTTGTGTTGTTTTGAACCGCCTGACTGCCCTTCTTCTGCAAGGTTCCCCAAGCTCTGCCTCATGTTTGCTAGTAAACTTAAAGTTTTATCTTTCCTTTTGAAAATTAAAATGAGGGAACCTATCTAGAGGAAACTTTTCAGGAAAGAGAAAAAAAAATCTATTAGAGAGATCAAGTTGACATCAGCACTTTGGATGTGCTTCTAGCAAACAACATGAAAATAATTCAGCCCTGGAACCCCACCAATCTGAAAATTAGTGGCATTGCTCTCATATTGAGAGATTTGAAACTCTTCTGCTTTTCCTCCTATTGACATGATAAATGCCCCGATAAAGCAACTTAGTAGGGGAATGTATTTATTTCAGTTTCAAAATCCAGGTTGCAGTCCATCCTTGAGCAAGTCAAGACTTGCAGGCAGGTACACTTGGTGTTCAACACCACATTATCTATAACCAAAAAGCTCACTCACTCCATATCCCAAAATTGTAGAAAACATGGAAGTTTCTGGCTCTCAAGCCAGGTTATACTCTGATGCCTACAAGAGATGTGTTCTCCTCTGTCAATTAACAATCAGGACAATCCTCCATTGATATGCCCACAGGCCAATAATATGTAAGAATCCTTCAACTGTGACTATCCTCTCAGATGACTTCTATATTCTCTCACATTTACTGGAAAAGGCAAGCAAGATACCCCTCTGCTACTACATTCATAGACGCTTCCACCAATAGCAAAATACTTTCTATTTAATCTGACCCATATTATTTTGTATTATTAAAAAAAATATTTAAAACTTTTTAAGGAAACTCATCATACATAGGACTATAAGAACATATAAGAATAATAACCTATTTCCTTAGCTTTGGTTAAAATACATTCTGATTTTATTTTCTAAGACAAGAACAAACTAGCTAAATTTTAGAACTACTCAAAGGCTAAATTATTTGTGGAGATGTACAAAACCCAAATGTCCAATGGGAAGCATCCTATGGTAGGCTTTTTCTTTTTGGAGAGTAATTTATCCCAGTATTTTGGAAAATTTTAATCCCATAGTCCCTTAGCATTTTCTTGAAAAATAAGAGAAAGAAAAAAAGCAAGTTTATATTCTGGGTTTTACTCACTTCTGATTGGCTAATTATATAATCTTTTCATGGATGTGTCTTGACAAAAACTTGTGCTTGGTTACATGGTATATCTTCTTTGCGAGTAGATTTCTGGAGGAACAATATTTCAAAATAGAAACTATTCACATCACTCATTTGACCATGAGAGCCTTTAGAGGAAGCAGGAATGCAGGTGACCAGGATGATGTGAAATGCTCACCCTTTGATAAGATCTGGTTAGAAAGTGCAGTTTGATGAAGCAGAAATTGCTGAATGCTACACATGGTCCTGTCATTGAAACTGATTTACTGGAGTATGTTAGAAAGAAGGCAGAGGGCTATAATAGAGAAAGAAGAACAGATACTGGCCAGGGAATTAATCAGTAAGCCACAAAAAAAAAAAAAAAAAAAAAAAAAAAAAAAAGTTTTGGAAAAAAATGTCCTTTTATTCCATATTAATATTTTTTTAAAATTTTATTCCTTTCTCATATACTACATTCTTATTGCAGTTTCCCCTCCTTCCCCCATTTCCAGGCCCTTCCTTCACCTTCACTTTCCCTATCCCCTCCTGCTTCTTTTCTTTTCAGAAAAGGGCAGGCTTCCAAGGGAAATCAACCAAACCTGGTATATCAAGTTATAACGAGACTAGGCGTCTTACCTCATTTTAAAGCTGGAAAAGATAACTCAATAGGAATAAAGGTTCCAGACCCAAACCAGGGACAAAGTCAGAGACAGCCCCCTGCTCACACTGCATCCCACCAAAACATCAAACTACACAAAAATAATAAATACAGAGGACCTAGGTCAGACCTATACAGGCTCCCTGATTGTCAGTTCAATCTCTGTGAGCCTGATGAACCCTGATCAGTTGCTTCTGTGAAATATTTTCTTGTGATTTTACAGGCTGTGATAAGATATGTCTTTAATTCTAACACTCAGAAGATTGAGTCAGGCAGATTTCTGGGTTCTAGGCTAGCTTAGTCTACAGAGCAATTTCCAAGACAGCCTAGGCTACACAGAAGAACCCTGCCTCAAACAAACAAATAAACTATTACATTGGATTTTTTTCTCTTAGGAAGTAGTTCAAGAAATTGCTTCTTGAAAATGCTTTTGAGTGATATTTTTGCCAGTGCTATTGAATACTAAAAGATAAATAAAAAAAATCAAACAAACCATCACAGTACTAAATGAACTCATATAATTTATAAAATGGTGAATCATATACATACCCTCAATGTACCCCTTATATGTGTCATTATATATGTTATGATACATAAGATTCATGCACAAATGTGTGTAGTAGTTTTAAAATTTATAAACAAAACATGATCTAAGTAAAATGTTAATATTTAACTGTGATTAATGTAGATGGGAGAAATGAGGATATCAATTAGAAGTCTAGTATTTTATGTAAATTCTTTTCAAAGTGATGAATGGATATTTTACTTCAAAAGAACATTATAATTGCAACAGTGTTAATAGTATAATTTTCTTTTTGTGGCTCTTTCTGAAATATGTGGATTTACTTTCATAAATTCTATAAACTGTCTAGTATGAGCACTTTTTTTTCTTCTTTTTTATTGGATATTTTCTTTATTTACATTTCCATTGTTTTCCCCTTTCCAGGTCTCCCCTTCAGAAACCCCCTATCCCATCCCCACTGCCCCTGGGTCTCCACTTCAGAAATCCCCTATCCCATCCCCACTGCCCCTGAGAGTGCTCTTCCATCCACCCATCCACTCCTACCTTCCTGCTCTGGCACTCCCCTGCACTAAGGCATTGAACCCCCACAGAACCAAAGGCCTCTTCTCCCACAACTGTTCAACAACAAGGCCATCCTCTGTCACAGCCAGAGCCATGGGTCCCTCCATGTGTACTCTTTGGTTGGTGGTCCAGTCTCAGGGAGCTTTGGGGGGTCTGGCCAGTTGACACTATTACTCCCTCCATGGAGCTGCAAACCCCTCCGGTCTTTAAGTCCTTTCTCCAACTCCTTCATCTGGGACCTCACGCTCAGTCCAATGGTTGGCTGCGAGTATCCACCTCTGTATTTGTCAGGCTCTGGCAGATCCTCTCAGGAGACTGCAGTTTCAGGCTCCTTTCAGCAAGCACTTCCAGACATCCACAATAGTGTCCCGTTTGGTGGTTATATATGGGATGTATCCCCATGTGGGGCAGTCTCTGGATGGCTTTTCCTTCAGTTTCTGCTCCACACTTTGATTCCATATTTCTTCCTGTGAGTATTTTGTTCTCCCTTCTAAGAAGCACTGAAGCATCCACATTTTGGTCTTCCTTCTTCTTGGTTTCATATGGTCTGTGAATTGAATCTTGGGTATTCTGAGCTTTTGGGCTAATATCCACTTATCAGAGAGTACATACCATGCATGTTCTTTTGTGACTGAGTTACCTCACTAAAGATGGTATTTTTCAAGTTCCATCAATTTGCTTGCGAATTTCATGAAGTCATTGTTTTTAATCTACAGAGAAAATTTTGTTTTCCAGTTGTAATTGCTGAAGCCTCAGAAGCTTTCTGGAACTACATAAACTCAACAATCTGTTGGTTGTATTTTGTTTCTGCTTATATCCGTAATCCATGCCATATGAGTAATTAGCTATTGAAGACATTCTAAAAGGATGTAGACCTACTCAGAGTTCTGTGACAAATGTTTCTGTAGTCTGGACTTTGTGAGCCACCAATAATTTAGGGTAAATAAGGAATGCTCTCTTAATAGCCCTTCCTATAGGGTACTTAACATTTAGTGACTTTTATAGGCATCATTCATGGTAGCAATTGTATAAAAGTAACACCTTTTTGGAAATATTCTGTCTCCTCAATTTTTAACTAAGGCATACAAATGGATGCATAGTCAAGTTCTTGACAGAATATGCAGTTCTAGACTTACCAGCACCTAGGGCATTTTAGTGGGAGTAGGTTAAAATAATTTGTACTCTTTTTTTTCTTTTTTGACCTACAATCATCAAGAAAAGGTTAAATTGTGTTCAGCATTCCCTGAATAAAAAGCAAGAAAATGAATGAAATATATTATTTAAATATCCATTTAAACTTTAAAGTTATTATTTAAAGTCATAAAATTCAGCTTTCGGGAAAACTCATCTATGTGCAAAATTTTTTATTAAGAAAAATCTTTCATTCTCCAGTGGTAGAGATTAAAAAATGTCCACTGTGGTTATTTTCAATTCCTTAAATACAGTCAGGTTTTGTGTCTGTTAGTCTGAAGATAAGAACACCCACAGAGAGATGCTGAGGACCTATAATTAACTTATTGATATCAACGAGTATAATTTGCATTAAACTGTTTTCATAATATGCATGTAGATTACAATTTTCATTATTAATAAGAATAACACAAATATACTTTATGCTATTGTGGAATTTGATAATTAAAAGCTCTATGGGATATAAGAAAATGATAATGTATAACTGAAATATGGGAGCATATATTTGGTATAAATATCCAGCAGTTAATTAGGAACAAGAGACCTCAGTCATGTAAATCATACAAACTTTCACTAAGGATGACAATAAAAACAGAACTAAAATAGGTATAGTCCAAGCTTTAAGGCATGTTATCTAGTATCACTAAAAATGAACACATATTCTAGTTGGATATATTATAACCTATCATTTAAAATTACAAAGATAATTAATTAACAACCTAATTAAAATCAGTGAATGCTTTCAGTAATTCTGTTTTAAAAGATCATCATTTTCATACCTACTTTAGAATTTAGACTAATTATTCAATTAAAATTTCAGTGAAACATCGACCTTATAAAACCTCTATTCAAGGAATTTGCATGTAGTCTATTAAATATTCTTAATGAACACATGGTCCATCTAGCGTGCCTTTGATCATTTTATGATATCTCTCTTTTTCTCTGTTGAAATTAAATTATACCCTCCTGCACAGGTGGATCACAGAGAGTGGCTTTTTAATAAAATAAGGTCAAGTTGTAACTCTGATCTTTTTATTAGATTCCTTTCAAATCCTGGAGCTTTGGACTCTTGCCATTTCCTTACGTGAAATTGAAGGTTTTTTCTTTTTTTTTTTTCTTCTTTTTTTCTTCAGCTGTGTCTAGACATTTCTTAATTGTTCTTGTCTGTGTGTTCATGAGGTCAGACTACATAGTATAGAAAGATTTTGTTTTGTGATGGCTTATCTCTATTTCTGCAGAAATGAATCATAGTGGAATTTCATTTGATAATTTAAAATATATTTTAGTTGCACATACTAAAGCATATACATATACAAACCTACACAGACACTACAAGGAATGCTTTAAAATTTCTAATAGATCCAGAGCATTTCTATTGCAAAAGGAAACAAAATAAAACTCCAAAGTAGTTATACTGTCACAGTTTCAAACTATCTGTGTACCCTTGCACACACACATGCGATGACATTTTTGAGAAAACATTTGATGTGGTCCCATGTAAACATTTATAAGCTCTTGAATATAATTTAGGTAGCAAAGAATTTTTAATGCATTTTTCTCTATTCCTAACTATAACAACTGGCATTTGTTCTAGGCTCTTTGGTGCATACCAATGCTTGCTTTATATCTGTTAAATAAGTCTGAATCCTTGTATGTGTGTTTCATTTATTTAATAAGATCCTTTGTCAAAGAAAATTTTAAAGAAACTCATGTTAATCTTTACACAAATTATTATGAATCCAAAAAAAAAAAAATAATTGAAAACAAGTAATTTGTGGTATATCTTTTTCTGCTTTCTGTTATTTTACCATGATTTCTTTCAAAATCTACACAAATGTTAATAGTTTATCAGCCATACTGGTGTTTCATTTTTGATCAAGTGTTCAAATCAGAAATTAAAGAATCATAGCAAGGTCTTTGCTATATCACAATTAGGGATCTTCTGTAGATTGTGAAATTCCACAAGACAACCAGGATACAACTCTATAGGAAAAGAAATGCCTGCATATGGCAGTCTTAAAGACTAGAAATATGAATGGATTACTTTTTGATTCTGGAAGCTACACAAACCAATCTAGCAATTAAGAAGATAGTACATTTTTTCTTATTTTAGGGGGCCCAGTAGACCAGGGCCCAATTCTCTTACTTCCTACATAGTGTGTTTTATTCACTACAGAGCATAGACTTTACAACAGTACGTTTATTGCTCTCTTTTCCTAGGAAGAGAGTCGTGGGATCCTTAGTGTCTTTATTACAAAAGCAGTCAGATATTTTACACACTAATAAAGACAACAGCTGACACTTGAGACAACTAAAGGTAGATGATGACGACTGTGAGCAACAGATTTGTGGATTTTTTTTTTGCAAAGGTGCTCATTAAATTGTAGGGTTCTGCCTATCACCCAAATACTGCTGAGATTATGAATAGCTGTTTACAAGCTATGTTAAAGTGATTAAGCATAACTAGTTGGTCTGGGTCTTGAATACTTCCTGTTAGATCACAGAGTCCAGCAAGGCAGAATAGAGGGAGACTGCAAGGAAACTGCCTTTATTCAAGAGTTAATTCTTGTTTCACAGATCTGAACTATTTTACACTTCCAATATATATTTTGTTGTACTATACATGTATAATATTAAACACACACACACACACACACACACACAAAGCTAGAGAAATGCTTTTGGTACTAGTCACTATTTTGTCTGTGAAAATATTCTACTTTCCAATCCAATTCAAATAAACATTAAATATCTCTGAATATATGTCTAACCACTAAACTCTTCTGTTCGTAAATAAACTATAAATAAAAACTATACAGTATGACATTTGAGGACATTAAAACAGCATAAATATATCACATTATTAAATATTATAGTTGAAAAGATGAATCTGTGCATATGAAATGATACTTTTAAAATGCCTTGTGGTAGCTGTTGACATAGATAAAGCCTAATCTTGGAATCAACAGTAGTCTGACAAGGGGATTAAGGGAATCTTTTTCAGAAGAACAGTGTTAAGATGGCCTTTATAGGATGGGAACTAAAATTTCCAATACATTATGAAAACATTAATTGATACCAGAATTACAACCCCACTGCCTGGCTCCTTGTTAAGAATTCAAATATCTATTGAATAAATAGCAAGAATAGAAATTTTATTCCATATATAAACATATGAGTTAAGTAGTAATATTGATAGTAAGGTTTTCTTGTAAGGACCTTAGTCTCAGTAATAAAAGGAGTTAATAATAGACCCACACAGGAGCTTGAGGACAAGTTTTCAAGAGTTTGAAATAAATAATCCAGGGCAGGCAAACTGTAAATTTTGCTAGCTGCTTAGAGGTAGAAAATGGAGAAGAGAAAATAAAAACAAAAAACAACAACAAAAAAGTACAACAAGACAACAACAACAACAAACAAACCAAAACAACAGCCAAAATGTTGAGTTAAGTTAGCAAAGAGATGAGCCAGATGGCTATGAAGCAGAATCATGATCAAGAGGGGAGCTTTAAAGAAAGAAGTCCAAAGTGCTCAAAGAAAGTATGCTTACAAAAGACATAGGAAGAAGTAAAGGGGGGAGGAAAGTCAGAAAAGCAGGCAGATTTAGTGTGCTGCACACCTATGGCTATTTAAGAGACTTCACTAAGGTACAGGACTCATGGAAAGGAAAGTATATCTCAAAGAGATGATTATTGCCTTCTCTCAACCCCTCACCCCACTCATTTTAGCAAGAAACAAGATAGATTTGCTTTCATGAGGAGTGTTTCTCTGGCTTGGTGACTGGGGGCCCAAGTTGATTAATTCTTAAGAGAAGATAGCATGTCTCAACATAGATGCAGATTTCATCATTTTGGCTACTATGTACCAGTGTTCCCTTCAGGAGGCTTAAAAGCTATTGTAACACTCTACTTCAAGCCTATGGAGAAATTTTAACAAGAAAGGAGAAAAGGTAAACAATTCAGGAAAGGAAGCAAATTTTCAGTTAAGATATATTTGAGGGAAGAGAATTAACAAACCCCATTTCTTAGATTACTCAGGAGTCTAAACCCTTTGTATCAAGTCAGGATGCTCCTATCTGGCAAGATTTTTCTGATTATTTAGTTTAGAATTTTTAATTTTTTTAAAAAAAGATATCAGAAATATTTATTTATTTATTTGTTATGTATATGAGTCCTCTATAACTGTATTCATTCACATCAGAAAAGAGCATCTGACTCCATTTTAGATAGTTGTGAGCCACCATGTGATTGCTGGGAGTTGACCTCAGGACCTGTGGAAGAGCAGTCAGTGCTCTTAACTGCTGAGTAATCTCTCCAGACCCAGTATCTGACAATTTTGTATTATCCTCCAAGGTCTTATCCACTGTTTCACTGAAACTCCTTAGAGAAAATAGTACATTGCATAGAATACTTGGGAGTTCAAGTTCTTTTATGATTTAGTCCAGGGTACCTGCAGAGCATTCCTTCAAAAGTCAGACAATATTCCACAGGTGTAAGATCCTAACTAGAAATATGGAATATTTGGTTTAGAATGACAAAATCTCTGTCATGAAAACCTAAACCCAGAAACACTTAATTGGTCTTGTAGTTTTGGAGGTTTATGTCCATAACTGGCTGATTCAAATATTGTATAGCAGAAGGGCAAAAGGTCCAATGGTGTTTGTAATTTACAGTATGACCAGTAAATAGAAAAAGAGAAAGTCTGAATAATTAGCCAAATGAAAGACACTCTCTTGTTGTTGTTGTTATTGTTGTTGTTGTTTTCTTCTAGTTGTTTATGAGTATGGTCTGTGTGCATATAGATCTATGTAAATCAGAAGTTGATATTGATATCTTAATCAAATATTCTCCATCTCATTTATGTATCCAAGATGTTTCTCACCAACCCAGAGGTCACTGATTCAGCTAAACTATATCATCTGCTTGCACCAGGATCCTTGGCCTGTGTCTCTACAGCACTGGAATTGCAGACCTGCAGTTACATCCAACAAATATTTTGGGAACTCCATCATGATGATTTTACTGCAAGAGTTTTATCCACTAAGGCATATCCACAGGCCTAGATAAAACCTTCAAAGTCATAACTCAGACACTTATATACTCCAACCAGGACCTGCCTTTCAGAGTTCCACTGTCTAAAATCTATTCAATACTTAAATCTATCCAAGGATTGATCTGCAGATGAAAGCAAAGCTGTATGAGCTAAGCCCTTCTGCTGCTATGTCATTAACTATCCAAGAACAGGCTTCCAATATCAGAGTTTCGTGGCAGGAAACTTCATATCTAAATTAGTTTGATTAGTGAAGGCCAATATCCCTAAAGTCACAATGCTTACCACATTTTCTATAATTCTATGTGAGAGTCAGTGAAACATTTGAAATCATCAAATCCTTTATAAAACATAAAGTCACCATTGTATGTAAAGCCACCCAACTTCCTATTGTCAGATATGAAGATTTACATCCCCTTTTCCCTGTTTTTCTCCCTCTCACACTTCTCTTCTGGAACAATTGATGTAAGACAGCTTTCGTTATGAAAGAAAACATCTTAACAATCCCTGATTACTTGCAGTACACTTCAGATGAGAACAATTCAACACTGCCAATTTTATCTCTTCTTATGAACCAGATAAAAAGCTAACTAATTCATTGGTTACAAAAAAAATGTATGTGAAGACAAGAGCTTCCACAATAGTAAGGAAGCAGTCATTCCCAGAACCGATAAATCTCTTTTGCCTGTGTATTTGTCACTCCGAGGTTCTTAAAACTGGTTCGTTTTTCAAAGTAATAGTTGTTTGTTTATTTTGTCATTTGTATTACTTTCAACTCTTTCTTTCTTCCTTCCTTCCTTTCTTTCTTTCTTTCTTTCTTTCTTTCTTTCTTTCTTTCTTTCTTTCTTGGAGACAGGTCTCTTTATGAAGTTCAGGCTGACCTGAAACCCACTATAAATAAGAGGGTGGTCTTGAATTCACAAATATGCCCCTGCCTCTGCTTTCCATATGCAGGAATTAAAATATGAGATCATTATTTACATTTTAATAAATTATGGAATTATGTCATATCTCTTTAATAAAAGTATAAAATATGCCAGATTTCTATATTATAATAAAAATTTTCATTTATAAAAATACAAAATATACTACTCTGTGCTTCATATAAAATATGAATACAAAATTATACAAAATACAACACTCTGTACTTCAAATTATCAGTGCTTTCTCATTGATAAAAGACACAAGGTTCAGAAATTTAGAAAACCTTCAAAGAACTTGTTTTTCCTATCACACTATTGGTTTATATTCATTTGTTATAATACAGTCATGAATATATATAGTATAATACACAAATCATAATAGAAATATTTATCCACTATTTTAAATATCCTATCTCCTTCCCTTAGGTTTGTGACTACAGGAAGTGACAATATTTGTAGGATATCTGTTTATAAATACACAATTAATTTTCATTTCTTCTTCCTCTGGGCTCCCATTTGAACCTCGTGTTGGTTTATTGTAACACTGAAGATGCATTTTTAACTTGAGAACATTTTCATACTTTTGTAATAATATGCAAAAGTAATTTTCTTCAAACATTTTTCTTCTTTTTTTTTTTCATACTTTATTTACATTTGAAATGTTTCCCCCTTTCCAGATCTTCCCTTTGGAACCTCCCCATTCCAAACATTTTTCTTAAGCACAAGAGCCTTCCTTTATTCAGCTGTTTTTGCTTAAATGGTTCATATAGCATGCTTAATATATTTTGTTATTTTGAAGATATTACTTAGGATATCGTTTTATCATAATATTATGTAATGTAGTGTGCTTATTTGAAATTGTTTAATTATTAAAAGGCTTTATGTCATTAGATAAATTTAACAAGTAATCTTTCTACTGTACCTAAATGACTATCTATATAATATTAATATCTCAATGAAACTAGAAATAGATTATGATAAGCTGACAACTTTTTCTTTTTAAATATGATTATATCAATTAAACCAAAACTAAAAACACAGATAAACCATTTTTCCAATTTGGTACAGCACAAAAAATTATTTTGCTTAAGCATCTATTAAGTAAAATTCAATTTAATTTTAAGTATCTTTTAAGATACTTTATTTGTTAAGGTGCTTTAAAGTAATGTCACTGATAGAGAGAATGCACAGTTCAAGGGTATTTGTTTCTTATCCATCAATGCTCTTCTCACGTTCGAGCGTGGAGAACTCTAATTGTTAATGTCATAGAGAGAGATGTCTTATTAGTTCACCTTCCTCTTCTGGAATAAAGTATTCTTATAAACTGAAGATCTTCAGTGTAAGTAGGAAACTTGAAGAAGTTACTTGTAGTATCTGTGAAGGATCCATCAACAACAGAATAAATGAACCTTATCAGCAAGACTGACAGCAAGCAGGCAAAAAACAAAGTGGCCTTTGGCCTGAGCTTGTATCAGAAGTTACCACCTCCATTTAGAGAAGGTCTTATGCTAGAAATAATCTAATCAAGAAAATCCCTCTTAGGTCTGCCCAGCAGCTTGCTTGTTAATGGTTGATTCCAGATGCAGTTAAGCAAACAACCAAAATTAGCCATCACATAAACCTCTGAATAATTCGTATAAATTCCTTTCTCACACTTTGGATAACTTTTGTGATAGGAATGCATCATAAGTCAGTGATGATTTGAAAACATTTTGAAATATTCAGAGATGCTAATATGTTGGTTATAGTATAAAGCATGTAGTGTCCAAACAATTTGTGTGTTTATGATGAAGAGCACATGCAGGGGATAGTCTTCTAGCCATTCTTTTCTCCATTTCCTTCTCCCCTTCAGTCCCTCTCTATCTTTCTTTCTTATCCTGCTTTCCTTCATTTCTGTCCTGGTTTAAAAGTTTTAGCTTGATGAAATTGTTCTTTGGGTCCTCTTTTTATGAACCCATTAACTTTCCCTTTACAAAAATCCAACCAGAAAAATTCTCAATTCTTCCACTAGAGTTTGAACAGAGTGAAGTTTCTCTTTAACACATTGGCATGTCTACAGGCATTATCATTGTTCTGGTCTTGTTTAGGCAGCCATATTGTTGAAGTATTATGCATGTTCAGGAGACTTAGTCTCAAATTTGATTTCCTGCTTCTCTTGACCCTTAAGAGTCTTTTGATCCTCTTCTTCCCTGATATTCTCTAGAATTTGGGTACAGGAATTCTGTTGAAGATGTGTCCACTGGGGTTGATAAAATTAGTATCTCTCAGGTAAGAATTCCTTAATTTTTTATCCAACACAAAAGTGTTTATCGCTGAAGCTATATATACACTTACAATACTGAACAAAGCCAGCAGGTAGTTATTCATATAATTATTGTCTTAGTTAGGGTTTTTCTGCTGTGAACAGACACCATGGCCAAGGCAACTCTTATAAAGACACCATTTCATTGTGGCTGGATTACAGGTTCAGAGGTTCAGTCTATTATCATCAAGGCCAGAGCACGGTAGCACTCAGGAGGAGCAGAGAGTTCAACATCTTTTTCTGAAGGCAAACAGGAGAAGACTAGATTCCAAGCAGCTAGGACAAAAGTCTTAAAGCTCACGCCCACAGTGACACACTTCCTCCAACAAGGCCACACCCACTCCAACAAGGCCATACCTCCAAATAGTGCCATTCCTTGGGCCATACCACCACAAGTATGCATTATGTGTCTGCACATATGTAACAGTAATAATTGAAAAGGAGGTCATAATATGAGAGAGAATGAGGCAGATAAGGGAGGGGTTGGAGGAAGGAGATATGGGAGAGTTTAGAGGGAGAAGGGGAAAGGAAGACAACAATTTAATTGTATTTTAATTAAAACAGATTAATATTTTAAAAAAAAAAACAAACTGAGCAAGCCATGAGGTGCAAGCCAGTAGGCTATGTTCATTCCTCCTTTGTCTCTGCTTCAGTTCCTGATGGCAAGTTCCTGAGTTCTGAACCTCTTTTCCCTCAGTGATGGGCTATAAACTGTAAGGTGAAATAAAATCTTTCCCTCTCACCCAAAATGTACTCTCAGTCCCGTACATTTGCCTCTGAAAAACTTGATTCAGAAAACTGGGATGGAAAAGAAGGCATTCACCTTGATTTGGTTAATACTTCTCACACTAAAGCCTTTCACATAAGTAGGTCAAGAAACTTCTGTCTTTTATAGACATCCAAAGTGAGAGACACCTAAACAACCTTACCTTATTTGTCTCAGTCATCAAGACCTTCTGTCACCCTCTATAATAGAGTGCCCCATGTTTATAATGAATATTTCTTTATCTTTCTTTTCATTAAAACAGGTTGTCTTAAAAAAAAAAAAAAAAAAAACAAGTATGGCCTCTATCATAAAACCAGGTCATGTTTTATGAATATTTAACTTCCTGTGAACTTTTCATAAGGAAATAATGACCTTGAAAACTCCTGGTAGCAATACAACACTGTGACACAGAGGCCATTGCCACTGTCATTAATCATGTCAGGTGACTGCCTGGAGCTACTGTTGGCTTTTCAGAAGGAAAAAGTAAGAGATAGAGAAATGTGGGAAGGCTCATTCTAGGCTACTCTGTCATAAGAAAACATAGGATTGGTGAGAAACTGCCCAACACAGAGAATATGTTTTAAGCTTATTTTCAATATGCAATTTGCCATCTTTTTTTTTTTTTTGGAACCTTTGTCAGATGGAAATCAATATACTAAGTCAGGCAATAAGAATTTAATAACGTGACAGCTAAATATTGCTTCTGTATATTCTCTTTGTATTGGGCAATCGAGGTATAATTCATGCAAAATCACACTAGCACTGTCCTAGTAAGTGAGCATGCTTTCCTTGTCTTTATATTCATCAAACTATTTTTAGAAGTTTCAGGAAGGCGGTGAAAACTTAAGGAAATTTGGGTAAAATAAAGAATGATTTAGCCTACTGTTAAACCCTTTCCTTCTGGAGCATAATAAGGACATACCTGTCACACACTTGATAGTTTTCAGAATCAAACAAAATAATGGAGGAATCATTGGTTTTAATTTCTGATTTATGAAAATGCAGTATAGCGAATTTCAGGCCCCGGCCTTTAGTAACCATGTATACCCAAATTAAAGATACAATGAACCTTCTTTAAATTTTTGAAATATTACAGAGCAAGTCATTTTGCTTTCTCACACTATAATATCTATATTAATGTTGTTCTTGGCGAAGTAGGCATCTAATGTCTTCCGCAGTTACTTCTTCACTTTATTTTTGATGCAGATCGTCTCACAGAACACAGTGATTTATGAAAATGTACGGTCAGTGGCCCCCAGTGATCCTCCAGCCTCCATTTCCCAGATCTGGGATTACTAGCGCTTACCAGTGCAGCAGCCTGTTTACAATGGCAAAAAGTCCTTGCCAACACTGTCCCAAATGAGCCATGCTCCTTTCTCTCAACCGTTCTTTATGAATCTTATTTCTCTTGTAATTAAACTCCTTATGTTAGAAATGTTAAATTGAGAAACTTTTTGACATTTAATAGTCTCATATCTTCAAATATTTTCTATAATTTTGATTAAATTAATTTGATGACATCATTGTTTTGTCAGATCTGATACTGATATATGTCACCAAGGGCATGACAGAAGATTACAAGCTGTGTCCTCTGAACATGTGGGTTTAACACATCTGCACCCACATTGTCCCTTTAATAGGCATGCACAACTGTTTAAATAGCTGGAATGTGTTTAGTTCAATTGAAAAATAGAACATAGTTCTATTTTCATAGTTCTATGAAAAAATAGTTCATTTTAAGTTAAAATGAAATTTACAAAAAAAGTAGTGCCCGGTGTATTACTGTTGCTTAGCAGAGCAGACATGGCAGGCTTTCTTTATAACATAGAAGTTTAGAAGTCACTGATACCTTGGATGTCAGTGTGTTGACTCTCTTTGCACATTGTTTTCTGTACCAGTGTAGAAGTGAAGTACTGACGGGAATATAATGGTGAAAGCACATGGCTTTTTTAAATAACCTTCACCTATGTTATCAGCCCTCACCTTTAACAGGCAGACATGTTCTCTGGCATCTAAATTTTCTGACTCTGTATGAAGATGAATCTCATTTCCTCAAAGTATCACTCCTGCTTCTTCTCAAGAAAATGAGATTCTGTTAAAGCAAGTAGAAATATTTTTTTATTTTTGAGATTTTTTTTTAAGGTAAAATATAATTAGCACATTTCACCTCTTTACTTTCTTCTTCAAACCCCTCACATAAATCCTTTAAGTTCCTTCTCAAATTCATGGCTTCTTGAAATTCAATTGTTCATACACACACACACACACACACACACACACAAACACACACATATATAATTACAGATAGTATAGATAGGTGATAATATTAGATAAAAATTGAGGATTTATTTTATCTGAAAATCGAAAGAGTCTTTACATGCAATAAACATGGCTAACTTATTAAATAATTTGGGAAAACACTGCCATCTTTCTGACCTGTTTACCCCTAGAACATGTAAGACAGTATTAATTCATACACTAATGCAGTCATATGAAAATGGAATGCAGTGTAGTAAAATACCTGCTATGATCATCTGGCCTCCATATGTTCAGCCACACAAATGCACATATATCCAGGAACATAACATGTGTACACACATGCCTACACACACACACACACACACACACACATACACACAGGACACAGATACTATTGAGCATATTGTTTCAAATTTGTAGTAGGTCATATTCACTTAAATAAAAACAACATACAAAAAGGCCACTTTGTTCAATAAAATGTCTAACTGAAAAGAAATCTCTCATATATCAAATGACAAATAGGTGTCATAATTCTCAATATATGGATAGGTCATGACACTTAAAGTACTGCTCATAATGATCAAGAATAATTTATAGATGTTTCATCATTTTGATTGGACAGAAATAACAGCAAGAGGACAGGCAGATTTCAGTAAACTTTGTGGGAAAAACTGTACTGAAATAATAACCATCCTGTAGTGAGAATGCTTTATTGACAGAGGATGAGGACTAAGCAGACTTAATTCTTACTTCTTAATTCTGTCACACAGAATTATGTACACAAACAAAACATTTCTGAAGTTATTCACCTCTTTGAAGTCTTTAGTTGGTGCTTTTTGGGCATATGCAGGAGGCTGGTTTAAATCACATTACATCATGATGTTGAGTGAACATACCTACTTCCTTCCACGACATAACTTCTGGCAATCTCATAATTGAAACTTTCAGCAAATCATAAAAATTTAAGTATTGATCCGCGTGTTATCAACAATGAATACCTGAAGTAGAGTCTATTTCACGCTGAAGAGTAGATAGGGATTATACACACCTTTAATAACTCTCATTTTCTTCAAGTATTAGACTGATAACAATTTTAGTTTTAAAGAATGAATGAAATGATCAAAACTTAGAGATATAGTGTACTATTACAGTGCAACAAGCACTTTTTATATTACTTATACAAGACTAGTCCAGACAACTCCATTAACAAAGAACAAAAAAAAAAACCCAAAATATAAATAATTACCAGGAAAAAGCAAATTATCTTATCTACATGATCTAATACTAATGCTAAAATCAGTTTCAATTTATTTCTGAAAACATAAGAATCATATTCTATGATAAAGATCCATAACCCAAATATTTATTCTTAGATGTCTATGTTTCCTTGCATATGAATTGAAGGCAGGTAAAATGAAACATTACATAATGTCGAATGCTTGAATTTCTTGCCTGTGCCAAAACTAAAATGGCTATTAGAGAACTTTTTGATTTCCCATATATTAAAATATTTTTAATTAAATCTTTCAGTACTTCTTCCCACATGCCTCCCACAGCTCCTCTTTACACCTTCACAAACGATGTCTATTTCTTTAGAAGGGACAAATGTTCAGCAAAAGATACTTTGATCATCTGCCTCTTGAAGTCTTTCAAGCTCCTCTTCCAAGATGTTTCCAGAAGCTTGGAGTAGGTGCTGGGGTCAGGGACCCTATGGTCAGTTAAACTCTGTGTTTGACAAGTTGTGGCTTTCTGTAATGAACTCAATCTGCTGCAAACAGAAGCTTCTTTGATGAAAGCGACAGCTACAATTCTCTATGGATATAAGAATATATATCTAGAATCTAATGATAAGACACGTTGTAATGGTGAATGCCTTTAATCCCAGAAATAAGGAGGCATAGGCAGGCCAATCACTGAGTTCAAAGCCAGCCTGTTTGACAGAGCAAGTATCAGGACAGCCCCCAAAAAAATACAAACAGAAAGAATGTAATAAGAAATTATACTGTGCTGTTGTTTTAAAACAATAAAAGAAAAGTCAACTATAACTTACTGATACATACTTTAAAGGAAATTGCACATGGGAGTGAATGAGTGAGTGAATGAGAGAGAGAGAGAGAGGGAGAGAGAGAGAGAGAGAGGTGGGTTTCTATCTGTATGTACATTGGACATGAGTATAAATAAGCAATATCGACATATAAACATGAGAAAATCCTACATGTAGAAATATTGAGTTTCCTATTGAAAACCAGACCTGATAATTTCACACATATAATTCTTCTGTTTACATTTGCCAGTGAAATAATAATAATAGAATTATAAGAATTTACTACTAGCAAAATATGTCTTTATTAATTCATGAATTTATTTTTTGATAACTCATACATGAACATTGCATGTAAATCAGTCCTGCCCTTCTCTCTCCCCACCCCAACTCTTCCTGTGTCTGCCTTTCCTTTTCTCCCTCCCAAATTCACGACCTTTCTTCTTTAGTTATTAAATATATGTGTCTCTGTGTGTTTATATTCTCTTATAAAAGTATATAAAGCCCACTGAATCCGTTTAAAAGAGCAGTTCTCAAGCTTCCTAATGCTTAAACTCTTTAATATTGTTCCTCATGTTGTGGTGACCTCAACTCTAAAATTATTTCCATTGCTACATCATAACTGTGATTTTGGTACTGTTATAAATTATAATATAAAAATATGTGTTAGCCAAGGGCCTTAGGTGACCCAAAGTGGTCATGACCTACAGGTTGAGAGCCACTGATTTGGAAGGAAAAGTATACTCATGATTAATTAGTGCATGAAATGGTAGCTGTAATACACAACATGAAAGGAGAGGTACAGAAGGAGAGGTACAGAAGATGTGGCTAGGGTTGGGGCACTCCATGCCTATATGTCTCTTGATGCAGCAGTAGGTAAGATTTTCTTTGAATTGAAAAGAAAACCATTTTTGCTTCACATCATGTTACTGAAAATGCTATAGAATAGTTTTAAACTCAAAGGCTAAGATCAATATTATCAGATATCTATAATAGATGCATGCACACATGTGTTTATATATTTATTTATTTATAGCACAATTTTCCCTATTCACAAAATGTCAAGACTTTAAATGTGACATGTTTGTATTTGTCTTTGGAATGAGAACTCTGTGTCTGATATTTCAAAATAGTATAAACTAAAGAGAAGAGAAATGAACTGCTTCGCTTTAAGTGATTCATATTTAAGATTTTGTGTGTTAAGTGAAAGGCAAGCTTTCAAGCATAATTAACAATTGCATGATACCACTAAGCTAAACAATTTCATGACCCCAGAATTATACAAATGTCACTAAAGAATTTAGACTTTTCAAATTATCAGTCCAATAAAATTTTTCAATACATGATGTAGCAATGAACACCCCGGCCCATTACATGTAGCTGAGATAGAAGGATTTCATAATCTACTAATGGTGTCAATTCCAGTAAAAGCATGGTTCTGTGTTTAAAACGTAAACAGGAAAATAACATTAGTCTTTTACAGAAGCTTAACTTTGGGACCTCCTAAACCCTGAGGAAAAGTAGGGCATAACCCAGTGGTAACACTATCAGCACATGTAATGCAGATGATTGAAAATACATTTAAGTCTCGCAACAGATAAAGGTGTGAACTTCTCCAAACATCATCTTAATGGTAGTATTTTCCACAATGTGACATGGCACACTCTTTTCATATTTCATGAGTTTTATTTGCCTGACTTCAAAATGCCAAATGTGCTAGTAAACAGTGCCTTAATATTCATGAGATTTATAGATGGCTTCGACATTTGTCAGCTGGAGAAATGGCTTCATCAGTAAGGAATCTGACTTATGATTTCCAGCACACATAAAATCATGTAGTCATTCACATATGCATTTTCTCTGAAAGATATTATTTGAATAGTAATCTTTTATGAAAATTATACAGATATAAAATCTGTCATGCAAAGGAAGAATATTTCAAATACTACTGGGCTACATACTTAATATCCAGGAAATTTTGTTAGACTCACACATTTAAAAGTTATCATATTTTACAAATGTATTTGAAAGACACAGTCAAGTAAGCACCTTGACACTTCTCAATAATGTACACCATCAAAACACAAGTCATACTTACATGGGGACAATTTTTACCTTATATTCTTATATAATTAAAACACATACTTAATTGTTTACTTTAGGACAGAATATTGTAAGTTGGTTGTGAGCCATCTCTCTAGTGCTAAGACAAAAGATTAAAGCAACTAGCTTCATTTCATAAAAGTTTACACGTTGTTTCTTTGGCATTTTAAAATCATTTTGTTTATGGAACTATAGAATAAGCTGAAGTTTACTCATGCATGTCACTGTTATAAATCAGGAAGGGGGGATAACATTTGAAATATAAATAAATAAAGTAACTAATAAAAATTCTTAATAAGGAGTTGCTTGTAGAATACAAAAATAAAAAAACTTACAAGTCTTATATTTTTCCATTCAGTGGTAGTAATTAATTATACATTGAGTATATGTTATATAAACACATATATTATTTGATAATTTATCATAAGTGTTGGTTCATTGTATTAACCTGAAATTGTATGAGTAGAGAGAGTCATGGCTATAATTATTGTGTAGTTAAATACACTCATCAGCTTTTGGCCCCTTACCCAACTCTAGTCAGGTTTCTAAGTACTTGATGGATATTATCTCAATCCACTAGGTACCATAATCAACCAATTCTGTAGATGGAATAAATTAAATACTCTGTTATAGAGTGTTTGAAAACTGGTGAGGAGCTAGGTCATTGTACTTTATAGCCTGAAGTCCAATAGTACCTTGAACTCTTAGAATATGAATCTCAGTGAAAACCTAGGCAAGAATCCCATCCCATGCTCTTTCAACAATTTGAAACAGTTTATTTCTATTGAACAATAGCTAAAATATGCCTGTAAATACCTTTTTTCTGTGATTTGATTCTACCAACAGTAAGAGCTAATGTGTACATTGTTAGTTCAGTGTGATACCTCTTCTGTTTTTCTTAGTTAAAAAAAAATTCCTCTGAGGTATTTTTATTAGATATATTTACATTTCATATGTTATCCACCTTATGGTTTCCCCTCCACAAACCTCCTCTCCCCTTTCTCTTCCCCTGCCTCTATGAGAGTACTCAGCCACCTCTATCTGCCCATCCATTCCTGCCTCAGCGCCCTAACATTCCCCTACTCTGGGCCATCCCAGTGATGCCAGATAAGGCCTTCCTCTGCTACATATGCGGCTAGAGCCATGGGTCTCTCCATGTGTACTCTTTCATTGTTGTTTTAGTCCCTGGGAGCTCTGGGGTTTCTGGTTGGTTGATATTGTTGTTTTTCCCAGGGGGTTGCAAACCCCTTCAGCTCCTTTAGTCCTTACCCTAACCCCTCCATTGGGGTTCCCATGCTCAGTCCGATGGTTGGATGCTTGCATTCTCATCTGTATTGGTTAGGCTCTGGTAGAGCCTCTCGGGGGACAGCTATACCAGGCTCTATCAGCAAGAGCTTGTTGGCATCAGCAATACTGTCTGGCTTTGGTGTCTGCAGATAGGATGGATCCCTAGTTGGGACAGTCACTGGATGTCCTTCCTTCCTTCAGACTCTGCTCCACTCTTTGTTCCTGCATTTCCTTTTGACAGGAGCAATTTTGAATTAATATTTTGGGGATGGGTGGGTGGACCCATCCCTCAACTTGGGGCCATGCCTATCCAGTAGATATGCTCTCTAGAGATTCTAACTCCTCTTCATTTGGTATTTTGGCTAATGTCCTCCCTGTTGGGCCTTGGGAACCTCTTGGGTCCCTGGCATCTGGGACTTTCTAGTGGCTATCCCCACATCCCCATCACAAATGGCTACATACATCCCTTCAAATTCCTGACCCTCTATATTTCTCCCATCTCCTCCTGCATCTGATCCTGACTCCGTTTTCCACCTCCTTCTCCCTCCCTCTCAGAATCCTCCCTCCCTCTATCTCCAGAGATTATTTTCTTCTCCCTGCTGAGTAGGACTGAAGCTTTCACACTTTGGTCTTCCTTCTTAGGTTTCATATGGTCTGTGAATTGAATCCTGTGTATTCCGATCTTTTGGGCTAATATCCGCTTATCAGTGAGTATAGACCATGGTTGTTCTTTTGTGACTGAGTTACTTCACTCAGGATGGTATTTCCAAGTTCCATCCATTTGCCTGCGAATTTCATGAAGTCATTGTTTTTAATAGCTGAGTAGTATTCCATTGTGTAAATTTTAAGCAACAAAGTTACGGTGGCATCCCAGAGAAGAGTGAGATGAACTGGAATGATGATTTCAATCAACTGTATATACTTTCTGCCTAGAATTTTGCTGTTGGATTTACGTTCATAAGGCTACAAGATCCTAATGTGCATGCAAAGTGTTCATACTTCAGCAATGCAGAGGCAGGAGGCATCTTTATAAGTTCATCATCAGCATCACAGAGGTAATTACAGGCTGCCTAGAGATACACAGCAAGGTCCCGATTGAAAGCAACTGATCAAACAAACAAATACAAATATCAAAGAACACTATTTTTTTAAATAGGTCTTTGAGAAAGTGTTTGTAAAGGGCCCCAAGTGTCTGTGCTGTGATTTAGCATGGCCTCATTTATTTTCTCTGTGTTTACAGCTGGTTGTTAACAAATATCAATAAATTGAAGTTTTGAAATTGGAGTCAAGAGAACTGTTGAGTCACAAGAAGGCACAGTTGTCTTCAGCATTCCCTAGTTAACCCCTCCTCCGTTGTTTCTCTATCCCATCACTTTGGACATTCTTTTTAGAAACATCTAATTTATCTCATGCCCATTCTCTGTCTCTGCCCCACCTACTACTTCCCAGGAAGTCTATAGCAAGACCAGCCGTTCCTCACCAGGAACCAGATGCCTTCATAGGCCTCTGTCTCAGTCTTACTATTATCATGCAAGTGCCACAACTCTGCTGTGCTTCTGTGCCCTCACCCCATCTCCTTAAAACCCTGGCTGTCAGTTCTCCTTTAGGCCTTCTGTAGTTTCACAGTTTCCAGCCCTTTAGAAGCGGAGATTACTCAGAGACACCAAACAAACCTCAGCTCATCCTGAAATCATAAGCTACACCCTGGCTCTTTACTTTCCACTCAGCCAGAAAACTCAGTTTCATTTTCTGAGAGAAAACATCAAGGCCATAATGACTTTCTGTTCTGGCCAATCCATCAGTCACTCCACAGCCAATTTCTGAGACACATTTTCAGACTGATTTCCTAATTTTGACTATGTATTTCTCTGTTTCTTCTTTTTTTTTTTTTAATCTCACAAACTAATGTTTTCCTGCCTTGTTGTTTCTAACGTGTTTTAAGCTTTTTATGAACCCTTATTGGTATCTTTCATGTTTCTATTTTAATTATATTTCTCTCAATGATTCTTTAGTTCAGTTATTTGCTGAGCAAACTCAGATTCTTTTGCAAGTGAGACGGGCATTCTGTCCCTGAGCTGTGTCAGCTCACTTTTATATATCAGATCAATTTGCTAAGCAAAATATGTATCTTCTTTCTTCTAGACAACATTTCTTTCCGTTTAATTTTTAACAGATGTGGGTTTCAATTACTATAGTTTAGATGTCACTAAGTCACCTGCAACCAAACTGAAATCTCAGTTACCATCTCCTACCAGGTCTTAGTATTGTATGAAGTAAAGTATTGTTATAAGCCATTCTGCCATTAAATCACTAATGAACACATAAATAGCCTGTCTAGAAACATTTCATCTTCTTTCTCAATTCTATGACCAAAAAGTCACTTTCCTCAAATTGAGTTGATGGTTGGTCTTTGTGCATCTATTACTCACTTTTCACCCACTCAAGTCTGGCTTCATGCTATTGTGTATTCTGAAAATTTCTGAAATGAAGCTGTGTCTGCATGGTGAACAGAAGTTAGAATGTTGCGGGTCCAGGGGCCAACTAATTTAAGTTAGGGGGCTAAAGCTCCCTGCCTAGCCACTTTCTTCATTGAAACTAATGACCCTTAGTTAATAGATAACAAATAAGCAAACAAACAAACAATGACAAAAACCCAGAATCTATTGATTTAGCCGACTGCCAGCTTCTACCAACCCAAAGCTCTGAACGCCATCAGATAGCATCTGAGGCTTATAAAAAAGGCTGTCCTAGTTTGTTGTTACCACCTATCTGATGTACCCTTTAAACTTGCCTCAATTTTTGTCTTTTTTGTTGTTGTTTTATAAAAATATAAAACTTCATGAAATTTCTTCTATATTAGAACATGAAACTTGGGGTAAACTAACTGTGCTTCGTAGTCACACTCACTCTAAGTCTCCAAAATTAGGTATATCTTATTTCTTTAAGGTATTTCCTCTTTATGTGTGTATGTGTGTGTATGTGTGTGTATGTGTGTGTGTGTGTGTGTGTGTTTATGTCTATGTGTATCTGTGTGTGAATAACTATTTCCAGTGATCAGTGTGTGTGTGTGTGTGTTTGTGTGTGTTCATGTGTGTGTGTGTGTTTATATCTATGTGTATCTGTGTATGAACAACTATTTCCAATGATCAGTTCATGTGTTATATGTTCCAAAACAACAACCAGGATTTTATTTGATGGAGAGTGATTTATGTAAAATCAAAGCAATGAAAATCTCACATGATAATCCTGTACAGGAAACATGAACTGGACTAGAAAAGTATGCGAAGGGGGTGTTTTAAAGTTGCCATCATCAGACAGAATCAGGATTTTCCTCACCTGAAAACAGACTATTGTCCTAAAGGCACTGTGTTGAGGACAATAACCTTATATACTTGTTTATGTTAACCTTGAGTTATCTTACATAGAGACTTGTCTGACGTTTCTAATGACAATGGATTATATTTTTCTTCTTCCAAAGAATTAACTGTAAATTCTTTCTTAACTTATTGTTGATTCTGTTCTATTCTGGCAAAGAGTAGTTTGTTTGTTTGTTTGTTTATTTGCTTTAGATGGCAATTGAGGTAATCACACTTAAACATTTTTTTTTTTTTTTTTTTTTTTTTTTTTTTTTTTGAGACAGGGTTTCTCTGTGTAGCCCTGGCTGTCCTGGAACTCACTCTGTAGACCAGGCTGGCCTCAAACTCAGAAATCCGTCTGCCTCTGCCTCCTGAGTGCTGGGATTAAAAGTGTTCTTTTTATATAGGTTAATCAGAAGAGCTCGTCTGTAGTTCTGCTCTAGCAGTGCCAGTCAGTTCCCAGGGACCATGATTGACACCTCTGTTTATTATGGATATGGATCTTCACCCTTTGGGTGAAGATGCACCAAGGTAAATGTCACACAGTTTTATCATTCATCAGGGACTAAGTGTTTTTCTTTTTCTAAATCATTATTTTTGTTTTGCTTTTTATTTGTTTTAAGTATTTTTGTTATTATTAAACATTCATTTTTGATACAATAAATTTTGATTATGCTTTCCCTCCCTCTAGTCCTTTCTGTTCCAGATCCCCTCTGCCTCTTATTAATAGAAACCAGTCTACTGAGAGATAACAACCAAATACGGCACTATAAAATATAAAATATAGTAAGATGAAGCAAAAGCTACCCTATCTAAGCTGTACATGGCAAAGCAACAGGAGAAAAAGAGATCCAAGACTGGGCACAACAGTCAGAGACCTTCTCATTCTTGCTTTTAGCAATACATAAAAAATCCTAAGCCAATACCTATAACTTTTATGCATAGGACCTGGTAAATCTCTGTGGGCCCTATGCCTGCTGCTTCAGTCTCTATGAACTAACATGTGGCTTGCTTAGTTGATTCGAGGGTCTTGTTATTTTGGTGTTCTCTCTCTCTCTTCTGGCTCTTACAAACTTTCTGAGGCCTCTTCCCTGAGCTCATGATCTGATCCTGATCCTGATCTGATCTGATGGATAGCTCGAATTCAGACTCTCACTCTCAGTATAATGTATAGGTGTGGAACACTGCATCTTTTCCTATCTGGTGCCAGAGGAAGTCTCTTATGATGACTGGATAATACATTGGTCTATAAGTATATCAGAATATAATCAGGAATCATGTAATTAATTAATTAATTTGGCTGGTTGGTTGTTGTGATTAATAGTGATTGGTTTTATCCTAGGTCTCTGGGCTATCTAGTCCCTGGTTCTTGGGCATTCAAACACTGTCAGAAATGAGTTCCTTCTCATGGAGTGGGCCTTAGGTCAAGTGATGAGGACCAAGACTGGAGGCTGCCCTTTGAAATCCTGTGTGTCCCTTACACACACACACACAAACACACACATCCCAAAAGCATCACACACGCACATACAGCAAACATTATTTAATACATACTACTTTCATATTAATTGAGAATTCCATATGCTATATTTTCTTATATTCACGAACGTACAATTCCTCCCATATCCTCCCTTCTTATACACACAATTATCTATCTTTGTTCAATAAATTTTTTCAAAACCATTAAGTCCAGTTTGTGCTGCCCGTATCTATTTGGTTATATGCCTTACCACTAAAAGGTTATTGACATACTGGGGCAGCTGCCAATAAATACTCACCTATGGGTGGAACTTCATAGTCACAAACACTCCATGCTGGGTCACATGCAGGTCTTGTGCATGCTGTTAAAATGTCTGTGAGTTTATCTGTGCAACTATTCCTCATGGTCAGAAAAGACTGTTTCTTTGTCTGCATCTGACTAGTTTTTACCATCTGTACGTCCCACTTCCACAAAGACCAAAGAGTTGAGGATGTGGCTTTCAAATGAAGAATAGGAAGATTTAAAAGATTTAAAGATGAGAGAACAAGGTAGGGGAGCATACACAGGAAGGATGATGAACAATAAAGACATTTTGAAAAAGTCATGTGAAAACCTAATATGGTAGAAGATATATATACATATGATATACATATAAAATGAGGCCAAATGAAGTTAACGTTAAAGGACTGACTACCAAAAAAGCATGGTACAAGGAATGGGCTATATTTTTTTTTATAGATGGTGGCCAACAACTCACAAAACCCAGTAAATATTATTAGTTATTGCTCTTATGCTGAGTTACCCTCAGGACCTTGACAGTGAGATCTTACTGCTCGAGTCACTTCAAACTTGAGTCATAGGAAAAGGAGAATTGAGGTGGCACTGACATGGAAGCTTCATCCATCCTGGGTAACATTCCTAGTGCTACAAAGTTTTATGCTTAATATTAGAGGAGAAATCTGAATTAGAGGAGAATCCTGAATCTTTACCATCTGTGAGCACTGTAAGCTGCAGTAATGCTGGCCTGGACAGGAGATGCCCACCAGTGCAATAGTGGCATAAAGGTCACTTTCTCATTTGGTTTAAGACTTGCTCCAGGATGTGAAACACTGACTTGGCATGGCTATTGTGGCCACAATGAGTTTACCTTGTTATCATTGAATATTTTCTTGTTATGTTTATATGGAGATTTTTTTTAAAGGAGATGCATCTGGGTATAAGAGGATGTGACAAGTTTTCAATGCCTTATCACAGAAGCTATAGGAACCCAAAGCACAAAGAATCAATAAAAAACAAAGCAAATATTATTTATATAGTTACATGTACATATTTATACATATACGTATATGTAACTTAAGGCATGCCAGTCCTACACAAGAAATGGAAAGAACCTAGAAGAGACTAAAGAACAGATATGTATGTATATATACCACATTCTCACCATATCCCATTCCTATTAAATCCTCAATCCCCTTCTTCCCATACAGTCAAGAAGGAAAAGAATGACTATTACCAAACTTCTTTATTAAAGAACAGAGCTAAAACAGTAGCACCCAGGAAAACTTGTAATCCCAGCACTTGTGAGGTTGAGACAGGGAAATCAAGAATTTAAGATCAGCCTTAGATACAGACCAAGTTCCAAGCTAATTTGAGCTAAATGAGAATAAAAAATTAAAATAATAATAGGACTACTTAGACATCATCTTTTATAACTAGGGAAAGGAGGCAGTAAATTTTCAAAGTCGAGAGTCTTTAAAGCTAGCAGGGTCCATTTTCATCTGAGAGTTTTCTCTAAGACCATGTTGGATTCTTCACCTATTTCCGTGTGTGTGTGTGTGTGTGTGTGTGTGTGTGTGTGTGTGTGTGTTGTCATTTGATTCACAGAAGGGAGTAGGGAGAAAGGGCATCCATCCATCTCTTACTTCCTTTAGAATGGATTCTAAGTAATAACATTTTAGTAAGCCTGATAAAAAATTCTTGAGCCATTTCCAAGCCTAGCAGGGGCCTAGGAACTCTGTACTTAAAGCCTCGAGCTGATGCTATAGATTATTGACTGCCAGATTTTTTTTTTTTAATTAAAGGGGAAGTATACTACGTACCGCCTACCCGCAACACATACCGTATTTAAAACACACATAACTGTCTATAAGTCACAGCCAGGGAGAACAAGTATGCTTTGATACTGAGGTACTTTAAAAAGCCAACAGCATGAGCAGCTTCAGAAGCCACAGTTTGGGGAAGTATTCTAACCACCACGCTTTCTCATGACTGAGATTCAACTGCTCTTCACAATCCGGAACTTTCTCTGTCAGGTCCTCAGGTTAGATGGCAGGCATGCCAGCAGCAACGGTGACTCACACCACCTTCACGAAGTCGATAGCCCCAGGCCTGGACTCTTTGATTATCGTAACATCTCCTCGGGCACTGATCCAGCCTCTGGGCCTTCTCCGGCTGCTGCAGTTGTTGTCCACCAGCATGGCTTTCTCACTAGTGGTCTACGTGGGTGCCTGGATGGGCCCCATGGGGAGGTGGTGCCTGTTCTCCTGGTGCTTCAGCTTCGTCTTGACAGTGATCGTCCTGGCCGTGGAACTGTCAGGACTCCAGAGCCGCTTGCCCTTTTCTTGGCTGGATTTCCCCATCACCTGTGCCTGCTATGCTCTACTTTTCTGTCTATCATCCTCCGTCATCTACCCTATCACCTACGTGCGGTTCATGTCTTACGATTACGTCAGAAAATATGCCGTCTGTGCCATTATATTCTCGTGCATCTCGTGTGTGGCTTATGCGACAGAAGTGACCTGGACTCATTCAAGGCCAGGAGAGATCACTGGCTACATGGCCTCTACGACTGGGATGCTCAAGGTCTTTGAGTCCTTCGTAGCTTGCATCATCTTTCTCTTCCTCAACAACCCACACCTGCACACACAGGAACCTGCCCTGGAATGGTGTCTGGGCGTGTATGTCATGTGCTTCATCCTAACCATGATGGTTATCCTGCTTTACCTGGGGAAATGTACCAACATCCTGCCCATCCCGTTTCCCACCTTCTTGACAGGCATGACTTTCCTGTGTGTCCTTTCGTACACCACCGTCATTGTCCTGTGGCCTCTCTACAAGTTCAATGAAGGGTTTCATGGCGTGCCCAATCGAGTAATGGATTCGAGCTGCAGTTATAAACATGCCCACTCAGTGTGTATCTGGGACCGCCAACTGGCAGTGGCATTCTTGACTGGAATCAACCTGATGGCGTACATAGCTGACTTTATGAACTCTAGCTAGCTGGTGTATTTTGAAATTCTAAGATTCACAAGAGGAATCCCTTGTCATGTCCCTCATTTTTCTTGCTATCTTTTCCTGCCCCCTCTTCTTTAGACCTGACTCATTGTTGCCTTTCCAGCTTCCCTTCCTTCCCTTTCCTTGGTTCTAGCTTGTCTTCCTTTTCACATCCTGTTTTACCCCTGAGCTGTGTCTTGTCTTTAACAAAAATAGAGATTGTCTAATCTCTATTTTTCTATTAGTTTTTTCATCCTTTTATTTCCTGGTCACTTCCTTTTCTTTCTTGGGAGAGAGCTCAGACTTTCTGATTTATCCACTACTCCCACCCCTAAAGGTGATGGCTGCACATATCCCAGTCTCCTCTGCTGTTCTTCCTGCCAGGAGCCTGAGAAGGAGCCTCTTGTCACACCATGATGAAGTATTGTTTTCAATTTCTGAGTTTCTTCTTTAAACACTCCTATTTTTACATTGTATGTGTCGTGTTTCCTCAGTTACTCCTTAACTTTTATTTCTAAGCCAAAACATTATCACATATCAGTTTCTATCTGAAATTCCTCTTTGCTTGACTAATTACCACTGAATGGGTTTGATCTTAGGTCTAATATTCCAAGTCTTCTTGATCCCACATACACAATACTAAAGCATTTTTTCCTTGATATGCTCAACTTCATATGCCGTTGTTATGTACGACACAGAAACTTCCTAATAAATATATATCAAATTTGTTATTATAAAAAGCCAACATATATTAACCATCCAATTTATGAAAACAGAAAGTTGATAAGAGCTTCTACTAAAAAACCTATAAAATTTTGACTTAAGAAACTGAATGTTTTATTCTATTATTATTATATTATTATATGCAGTTTGAATGTACCAGCAAAGCACTAACCTATATATAGGGCATCACTGTGATAGGGGTTTCACTGTATCATTTTCTACATATTGATATTTCTACTGATTACTGAGCTTTATTTTCTATAACTAATGAAACCACAGTTATAATACACAATTCTAATAATTAAGATTTTATGTACTACACAGTTTTTTTCAGACCTAATGTTTTTTTCCTCACAGATCTTAGAAAATAAAATGTTTAATGTGATTCTCATACTGTACCTTGCAACAAGATTACATTAACAAACACAATGAACCACTTTCTTAAATGTAGAAAGCATGTTTTTCATAACTTTCTCATGTAAATAATATTGATTTTAACTTCTACTTGATGCTGTTTCCCAAAGATATCACTTGCAACAATTTATTACACAGTTAGATATATCTTTTCAACTTTCAAGATGGGGAGAAAAACTCTTAGCACTTAATTGTTAGTTAATCTTAATTAAGGAGAGCAAATAAAACTCTAGCTTAGACACTCTTAGTTATACAAAAAAAAAAACAAAAAAACTTTAAAGCAACTCTGGGGAAGATTTAAAAATACCTCAGCATAACTATGAGCTATCTGATAAGGCTATCACAGATCTGTCTCCCAACAAAATGGAAAGAGATTCTGTAGGCAATTAAAATACTTTGAAGGGGACAGAATATTATTTAATTTATATTTTGAGATTGCTTGGCCTCAGTTTCAGTTCCAAGGAAGGGAAAGAAAGCTATTAAGTGTGCCAAGAATGCTTACAAACGTTCATAAAGAAATAATATTTATTGCTGTTTAGGAGACAAATATGTTTTAAAACTAGATTGTAAATTTGTCTATTTTCCTAGAACATTAATGAGTACATTAACAACTATTACAGCAGGATAATACTTACCCCTAAGAAGCTTCTCAAGAAGCTTCACTCAGGAGGGGATCTTGGGAAATAGGAGCTTTCCAAGGACAGCACTGCACAGTGCATCTGAGAAAATACTTTAAGAGAGACTTTCAGAAGTAGGAAGGATAACGGGTCCCCTGAAGACTCACAGAGGAAAATACAGACTATAACCACCACTAGCTAAAACACTCAGTTGGTAGCAGTTTTTAACAGGTTTTATTACTAAGCAATCTCACAGAGATGTTAATTTATGTGTATATAGTTGCTGTGAGTCATTATCAATCTACAAAACAGATCTTACTTTGTATTTTAAATGTTAAAAAAAATTCTCAGAGCACATGAATTTGATCAAATGAGTCAGCAATGTATCAGTATTTAGATAAAATTTCTTTATGAAATACTAATTTATCAATCATGATGAGTAACATTCCAAGAAGACACATTCAGATCTACCCTCATGATTGCTGAGATTCGTGGTTTTTTTCTTTTGCTTTGATTGGTTTTTGTTATTTTGTTTGTCTTTTAGTGTGGTGAATTATGGGATTGAGGATTAAATGAGAAGCAGTGAACTAGGTTTTCAGAAAAATATCATTCACTGAATCGAGATAAGGAAAGACCCACATTATCATAATGTCCATAATGAATTCCTTCCCAGAAAAATAACTTGCAAAATTATTGCTAAGGTATTTCTCTAGAAAGAACTTTCTCAAATATATTCATCTGTTTATACTGACTCCCCAACATGAGATTAGTACTTCCACGTTACATATGAGAAGGCAGAGGCAGAGAGACTGAGGCTGAGCAGTCTGTGGTGTGTTTAGAAGAGTCACATGTGGAACTCCATTAGGTATGAGCTTTTCCCATCAGCCTCCCTGCTTCAAAGGATGCTTAGGGTAAGACTGTCAACGAGTCTTTGTCTTGATGTGCCAGTGTCATCATTCTATAAGAACTCTTTGCAATATGACACCATGCATATGGCTTAACTGGCCAGACAGTATTACATCTTATAGTTCTCATTCCCCTCCAATTATATTCTTTACAAAATAATACATAAGAAATGTAGATGATTTTAACAGTTCATAAGAATTCAAGAAAGCTTGTATCCGATATTTGATATTTGGATTTGTTAGTCAGCTCTATGTACTCCTCTTGCAGAATTTGGAGTACTATACTATTTTGAAAATTTTATTTATTTATTTATTTATTTTAATAATTCTTATGAGTCAGACCACTGTCAAACATAAGAATGGAGCCTAGTTTGGGATGGTCTTAGTTTTCCAATGGAGTTTACTCTGCAAAGGCAACATTTAACCTTTTGTTCGAAATCTCTTCTCTATTGAATGTTTTAAAATTCAGTGCAAGTTGAGCTTTCTATTTTATAAAGCAAAAAAGTATTCACACAATTTTTATACAATAAGTCATTGAGAATATTTTCAAGACAACATAAAACAATGAAGTCTTTGAGTACAATCTAAAAGATCTTATGTTGTAAACCTGTTTTAGATAATTCAAACATTTGCAAGTCACAACTAGATAAATTTGCAGGTGATATCTGAAATTCCATAGTCCCTTTATGCAAACTGACAGGACATCTAATAATATTTAAGGACATTTTAATATTATATATTAAAATATTATATTATAAATATAGATATATAAATATTGTATTTGTAATACATGATATAAATATTATGTATAATTAATAAATAGTAACATATTTATGAGTGTTTGTGCACAAACACTTATATGTGTTCATTGTTTGCATGTATGATGCTTGTGTAGCTCAGAAGAGAACATCAGATCTCCTGGAACTATAATTATAGACTATAATGAGCTTCCAATACTTATACCAGGAACCAAACCAGGGTCCCTAAGAAGAACAAGCGTATCTAACTGCTGATGTAAGATACAATCTCCGTAGCTCCATGATTAATAATTGTTCTTAGACAATAAGGTAGGAACTTCTATGGCTAGCTGATAGGAATCCTAGGATTTTGAGAAGAAAATGTTTCAATCAAATAGGAAATATCATTATTTAAATTTCACAAAACAATTCCCTCAAGAATATACAGTAATGTCATAAATGGAAAAGGTATGAATAAGAAGAGTAAGATTAATTGTATCTCTTAAAAATTTCTTGATTTAGCATATACTTTCAAGGTTGATTAAGAATCTTGTTATATAGCTGTATGTATGATCTTTAAAAACTATTATTTATGTGGTTATTCTTACAGCTAAGAGAAACAGAAATTATTAAGTATTTTTAGTCCTATGAATAACATCCAAAAAGAATGAGAGGAGAGAGAGAGAAAAAGAGAGAGAGAGAGAGAGAGAGAGAGAGAGAGAGAGAGAGAGAGAGAGGAAAAGGAAAGGATAGAGGGGGGACAGAGGAAGGAAGGAAGGAAGGAAGGAAGGAAGGAAGGAAGGAAGGAAGG
>JADRCH010000216.1:3601766-3631059 GCA_019843965.1 Rhynchomys soricoides
AGGAAGGAAGGAAGGAAGGAAGGAAGGAAGGAAGGAAGGAAGGAAGGATGTAATATAAAGAATAAGAATCTGAGTTAGAAACTTCCTTCTAGCCTGGTCAGTCTTTACCCAGGTCAGTGTTAAGAAATGTGTTCAAAGACTTGATTCCTCAAAATTCATAGAGATCTGTACATGGCCTTTATTTTCACACTTATCTACTTTGTCACAGAAAAGAACTCATTGTAAGAAGTGCTTATAGGGTTGCAGTGGGGGTTTGGTAGCTAAGAAAAACAACTTCTCTTTTTCAGTGGACTGGAATCAGAGGACCCACTAGGGTGATCAATAGCTAGGAACTCCATCCCCAGTGAATCCTTGGACACTGCAATCAAATGCAAAGTGCTCACCATCTAACACATATACAACTAATTAAAAAATATTAATAAAATATTCTCCACAAGCGATTTACACTTTAAAATTGTTTAAAAGAAGAATATTTTATAGAACACTGGATAAGGTAAGAAAGCAACCTCCCACAAAGTTTACCGAACACTTAAAGAAAGTGAGTCAGACAAAATTTCCTAAAATTATTTATGAGACTGGAACATTTCTGCATGGATTCAAACACTTCCTAGAAGTTTATATCAATTTTAATTATTTTAATAAGAGCTCATGATTGTTGCTTGACTGAATCCTGTCTTTTATGATGTTTAATTTCTCTACCAAATATGACTATGGTAATCTTACCACTATTCATGAGGTCTCATAATCTAAGACCTTTTAAAGAGACCTTTTATTTAATTCTTCTAAAATAAAGAAAATTTTGACTACTAAAGCAATGGTCCTAATCACTGTACACAAAAGCCTGCCTCCCTATAAGAACTTTGGCTCACTTCCCTTTCTTTTATTGACCCAGCAGCTGTCAGTCTTATCACGCCGTGCTCCTTGTAGCTCAGTATTGATTCTCTGAGAAAGGTGCATTGAGGTAGCCGCTCTTGAATCTTATTTTTCTATCCAGCTTTACTTTGTATTAGTTTGAACAGACGCCATCTCATTCTCTCTAAAGATATGTGCCATGGAAATACAAAAAGAAGTCCTGGAGCCTAGAGCATTCATTACGGTGGAAATGGGGTAAACATTTATTATATCAGAAATAGCAGACTGCACACCACTGACCAAACAACAGATGTGTCAAAATGATGCATGACTTGATTTTTGCCTCACTCTCCTCCCCCTTTTCTACCTGCCAACAAACATGGGAGTGGATTTTAAAAAGTAAAATGAAACTGGAAGTAGAATAAATGATACCAGAACTTCCTGAAGATGTAATAAAAGTAAACTTGTATAGGTCATTATGCTTCCTGTTTATGGATGTTAGTAGTCAATATTATTAGCAGCTAGGAGAAAAACAAAATCATTGGGAAATTCCAGGTGCTATGTTAAAAGGAAGACAATATATATGTAGTTTAATATCTAAAGAAACAACACATTCATCAGGTAATATGCATGTAAAAGAATGATCAAATTATTAAAAGAATTTCCTACAGACATGAAAGATTTAGAATGTGTAAAGTGGGGTGAAAGGTGATTTTTATTGGAATTGTATTACTAAAAATGCATATTTGAATGAAAGAATGATGACTAACAAGGTTTTCCACATGAGCATAACACTGATATTTTCTGCATTACTCTTCTGGTCCCTGGCATTCCCTCATAACCTAGAAGCAGTATTATTAATAAAATTGATAATTCTTTCTACAAGCTTCACTAAGAACCTTGTTCCTCTTTCTCAAGTTACAGAATGAGAAAGTTTATAAAAATAAAAAAGTATTTTAGATCGAGGCAAGTTTTAAAGATTATTCAATGGACATAAGTGTTTGAAATACCAGCATATTAATGTGGAAGTGAGGTTGGAAGGGAAAGATTAATGGAGTAGAATATTTGGAACCAAGAATAATATTATATTATTCTAATACTCTATCACTGTATAAATTTAACACTCTATCAACTTCAAATATCACTCTATCATAAAAAATGATGTTACAATCCAAGTATCAAAACTAAAAATGAACCCATCCACCTCTCTGAATTATTTCTAGGAAATATGTATATATGAAATATATGTGTATATACATAGTTATAGATACATTTACATATATAATCAGATACACACACATATGTATATATCAGAATACTCTATTATATTAGTCGATAGCCTAGAGTGTTTTATGTTAAATTATGTTTCTATTTCTGCAGCACTTCAGCAACATTTGTAAACACAGCTTATTGACTGAATTGCATGTTAATGTGGCAGTAGCCACAGAAGGCTATAATCATAAGGGCTATGTAAACTCAGTGATCCCTTCAGGTGCTGTAGATATTAGCTACACCATTGTGTGTACATTCCAACAATGCTTGGACTAAATGTAATGTATAGACTATAGTATAGAATGTGAAATGAATGCTTTTCAAAAACTATAACAGAATTTTAACATAATTCAACTTGGAATAATAATGCATCTAAATTAACTGTCTCCTTTAAATCTTTTTGGGGTTTATCACAATACCAGAAGGCATTCATACAGGACCCTGCCAAGTACTCTCTGCATGCAGAGCAGATTTCTCCAATTTACATCCTTCGAAAAAGGACAGCTCAACCAAATTTAATGTATTTTGGCTGACGATTTATATGCTTAGTCTCTGCCCAACATACTTTACTCTGAAAGAGCCAAGCCATAAAGCCTAGAATTATAGTTTATAATAAGAAGCTTGATAGAGCTGTTTGCATTGATATTGCACCCGCTATAACAGGAACGTAATTTGTATTTTAAAGAGATGGGCGTGTTCCTCACAGACCAAAAAAAAAAAAAAAAAGACTTTACAATGATTATTTCTGAGGACTCATCATTTCTACCTCTCTGTATATGCTAGAGTATTTTTAGACTATTTAATCATTTATATATATAATCATAAATTATTTATTTCTTTGTGGACCTTAATTTAATTTTTAAAGTACCAAGACTTTATAAAGCAAGTCTATTTTTTTAAAATTAAACATTCACAAGAAGATTATTTAAATTAACTGAGTCTCTTTCTTTGTACAATTGACTACAGTGAAAAAGTTCGGTGAGGAAAGATTTGAGGGAGAGGCAGAATTGGCCCATATCTTACCTTCGTCAATCACTGTTCACATGGAAACTGTTTATTGTTTTACTTTTTACATTTATTCGTTCCTTTTCATTTTATTTTCTACTTTTCTTTCTCTGACACTCTCAGTAATGTGATTGAAAATAACGCATACTTTGTTGAAAGGAGCCATCCAGTCATAAAATGGTCCATGACAATAGATACTAGTTATAATATCATTGTATAAAAAATTCAAGTAACTTTTCTTTGCTTTTCAGGGCTACATTTCTTCTCAAGGTGAGAAGATCTAATTGTGTCAAATCAAGGAACCATTAAGTATTTCAAATTAAGAACACATGATCTGTTGAGTAATAATTTTTTCTTCTTCCTCTCATCTGTATTTTTGATGGCCAGCTGGACTCTAGTATTGGCTGTCTTAGGTTGTGCTTTTTGATCAGTCAGTAAGAAGATGATGAAAATATGTTCTTTCAGGGAAACAGACATATGTGTTTGAGATACTAGTATAGCAATGTAGAGGTAAGTTTGGAAAGAAAAGATAGGCTATAAATTATATATACACACAGCCATTACTGTGGCGAGTAGATTTATTTTTGCATGGGGTGTCTAAAAATTTGCAACAATACACCACAGACATTTTCTCCTAATATGTGTAGGTAGGTGTGATTCATGTTGCACCAATAGGCTAATCATCATCCAATTTTGATTGAGGCTGCAAAACAAAGGAGCATCCTAGAACCTAGAATCTTGGAAAAAATGAACAAGGGGGCTAAACTTAGGCAATAGTCAACCTCTAGTGCCTACAGACACAAGCCAGTATCATTTTCACCCCAGGGTGGTAACATAGGGAAATCTTCTAATGATGACACTTTAAACAGAAGTCCATGAGATATAAAATGCCTTTTAGAATAATATTTATGAACATCTCATCTTCATTTTATTATGTTCTCATCTGAGCCTGTTTGAATGTTAACCCACAGAAAACTAATAAGGAGATCCTCACAGACACTTTTCAGAAATGCTCTTCAAAGCTTGTCTGTCCTAAGTACTCCACTCTTAGGAGAACTGAGCTTCAAAGCTTACCTTCAAGAGAGCTCCAGAAGAGAGAAAATGTGAAGCCTGTGCCACATCTTCATGTGGAAGAATCCTATATCATGTGAGCTAATTTAGATATGAAATTAGGTATATCATTGTAGATGAAGGTACACATTTTAGGAATGCTTTGAGAGACATGAACAAATGTCTACTCTTCCAAGACACTAATAACAAAATAAAGTATGTAGATACATAGACATAGTTCTGTTTCACTTAAGCTTCTAGAGTCTACACAGTCTTTCACCTTCAGAAACCACAGGCTATGTGGAATTGGGACAGAATTACAGAGAATTTCCAGGAGGTATAAGAGGGAACAGCCCTAATCTCAAGTTAGGGTACAATAACTCTCTCCATCCCAACCTTCTATAAAAAATTATTGTAATCCCACCAGAAGATCCAGTCCCAGGGAACTCTACAAGCAGTTTTACCTGCTCTGACTAAAAATGGGTGCTATGCTCAGTGGACAAAGTCCTGTTATACTTTAATAGAAACAAAAGGCTCTAGTTAATCTGTTCACTATTCACCCAGGTCCACTCACTAACCAGAAGAATCAGATCATGTAGAGAAAAGAAAAAGAGAGAGAGAGAGACAGAGACAGAGACAGAGACAGAGACAGAGAGACAGAAGAGTTAGTGCTGACCAGTAGAGAAATAGGAAATCAGTGTTGTAGAACACACAGGGCTGTGGATCGTTTTACCAGATCATCTGTAGTAAGTGCATAGCATCACCATTGGTGTGAACATCAGTCTGGCTTGTCTGTGGACACTTGGTGATGAGGCAGGTCTGCAGAACCAGAACATTCCTCCCAACTTTGCTGAAAATCATTTCACCCACGGTGCATAAAACTGACTTCACTAAAACTGCTCTTAAGGATCCACATATTCTGAATTCATCATGTAATTCATAGACAAACTTTCAGGAAACCATTTGTCTTTCTTATAAAGATTTTCCATGTAACTCTCACAACATATAAAGCTGTACATGTACACATTTATAAATAATAATGATAATAATATTGTCCACACTTACATTGCATCAAGCTAAAATAGCTATATACTTGGTAATATATAGTAATTGTTTACTTATACTAATGATGTCAGTATGCATCTCACAAAAAAAAATAAATAGAAGCTAAGAATTTAAGAGATAGCAAGGAGGTACATGGGAAAGACTGAGGAAAAAAGGAAGAAAAAATATAATAGGAGACCACCAGTAAAAATTTCATTATATAAAATAATTTTAAAGAATAGTATTTATCTTGGCTGTACCATATGGAACAATCAGGCAAAAATAAAACTAAACTAAAAGACTACTATTTAAGGTAAATTTGATTATGTACAATTGGCATTTCATAAAAAACAAATACTAACTAGAATTATATTCTCAATACTAAATTTTAGTGGTTTTAGTTTGGAAATTTGTTGCCAGTAATTTACATTAAAAGCTGCCTAAGGATCTTCATGAAGGCAGATGCAATATATTTTGCCATGTTCAGGTCATGTTCAGGTCATGTTCAGGTCATGTTCAGGTCATGCTCAGGTCATGTTCAGGTCAAGCAAATTCTGCCTTGTTATTACAATCCCCACTGATACCCAAAACTTACAAACATTAATGGGAAAAATTCATTAAAGTGAAAGAAAGAGTCAGCTCCTCTCTTGAAAGCAGCTCCTTTTGTGTCTGAGGCACTGGCATGAATAACTTGGGGATCCCTGGCACTACCTCTTTTCTAAAGGGGATACTGAAAAAGACAAGAATACATGTTCTTGGCAGAGAAACCAAAGGCTTTACAGTAACTCAACATGCATCCATGGCAAGCCAACTTAGTGAGTTACATTAATATCAAAATTCTCTCTTGAGTTTTAAGAGAGAAAACTATAGCTACTGACAAAATATTCCATGTATGTCAATCAAAATATACTAGTGTGTTCTCTGTATATATGTGTGTATACATATGTATGTATGTTTGTATGTATTTGTGTCATGTGTGTGTAATACACATATAGTCAAATGTGTATGTTCATGTATCTAAGCATGCACAAGGTAAGATAGATACTCCAGTAAACAGAGGGAAGACCTATTTAAATTTTATATTTTGAAGTTTTTTAAACCTTTATAAAACATTTACAATACATCCAAACAAAACTAACAATATAGTCACATTATTATTTTTTAAAAAGCACACATATGCATAAAACAATGGCCCAAGTTAGAATATTATTCTAAGAATATTATTAAATGCATGTGGGCAAAACATCAACATATTTGGTCTCACTGAGAAATAAAGACAAGATTCTAGAACATGTAATACTTGTTTCGATGTGGGAAATACTCAGGAATTCTTCATGAGGTATCTGACATCTTATTTATAACTGGTACACAGCAATAGTTTTTTATATTATGACTATTCTCCTCGCACATGTTATTGTAAGTGTTTTGATTCAAGAAGCTTAGCATTTCATCTCAAAAATAATTATTTTAAGAGGAACATTTTATTTTTTGATGGATTGAACTTAACATGAAATGTGTCCCAGTCTATGGAAGTAACAATAATACATCACAACCTGGGTGACATATGTACAGAAGAAAGTTTTCAAAGTCCTGAAGCCGAGAAGTCAAACTTTGAAGCCATTATCAGGCTGAGTCTTTGGTCTAGTTCTTAGATGGGAGATTTCTGTTTATCTTTTCATAGGAGCAGGGCAATATGATAATGTCATCAGTCGACTTTCATCCTTGTCTTCTAAAGATTCCACTTCCAAAAGAAAGCACTGCTGGAGAGAACGTTTCCATATATAACGACAGGATTAATATTTAGTCTCTGGCACAAAAAAAATATCAGGAAAAATAAAACAAATAAGCCAAACAATTACTCAGGACTTACTCATAGTGGTCAACTTATGAAATTCCAACCTAATTAGTAGAACTCTTAAATAAGCTCTTATGACCTCAGCCATTGTAGAAATACGAATCACATGGACAAGCAGTAAGGTGATACACACCAACTCTTATATCTACTTGGCATTACAATTAGGGTCACAGTACACCCAAATATTATAGTTAATCTTATGGGAAGAAACTGTCAGTAATGCATTCATTGATATGTATCTAAGTTGCAAGCGGTGGAATACCACTCCATTTTGGCCTAGACCAGAGGCTGTTTCTGAAGAGTTCACTAAAACAGACGAAGCAAACAAACCAACTAGGTATCAAAAGAAATAGTCCTCACTATCACATACACAGAGGGGCCAAACCTCATTGCAGTTGGAATTCTCATCCAAGTGTAGGCAAGTAATGCAGAATAAGGAAGAAGTTCCACTGAAGCTTCTCTAAGCACGGAGGATATTATGGATGGACCTTGTTATGCCTACCATAGTCACGTGTTTTGAACACTCAGTCCTCAGTCTCCTAGAGGAGATTTATGATATGCAGCATCCCTTGCAGAAACAAGAAATAAGAGGTGGGTCTTTTTCCCTTGTACCTGCTATGGCCAGATTTCTGTGCTTACACATTGTGAAGATGTGAACCAACCATCTCCTTGTTAGCCAGAGCCATTTCTAAATTCCTTTCCTGCCATAATAGACTGTGAATATAGAAGCCAGAGACCCAATATAGGAGAATGCCAAGGAGAGAAGACGAGAGTGGGTGGGTGAGGGAATGCCCCCATAGAGCCAGGGGGAGAGAGGAGGAAATACAGAGGTTCCAAAGGGGAGATCTGGAAAGGGGGAAACATTTGAAATGTAAATAAAGTATCAAAAAGAAGAAGAAGAAGAAGAAGAAGAAGAAGAAGAAGAAGAAGAAGAAGAAGAAGAAGAAGAAGAAGAAGAAGAAGAAGCCAGAGGCCAAAATAAATACTTCCCTGTCATTGAATTCTGCCCTGATGCTATGCTCTAATGCTCTAATGCTCCCTTGGTTGGGTGTTGTTCTCTCTCTCTCTCTCTCTCTCTCTCTCTCTCTCTCTCTCTCTCTCTATCCCTCCCTCCCTCCCTCCCTCCTTCCCTCTCTCCCTCTCTCTCCTTTCTCTCCCTCTCCCCCTCCCTCTCCCTCTCCTTCTCCCTCTCCCTTCCCCTTCCCCTTTCCCCTCTTTCTCTCTTTCCAATAGTTTTTGTTAATGAGCTTCTTTCCACACAATTACAGGACATTATATAGGGAAGAGGAAAATTGAATTTCAATGTACACGACACATACCAAAAAAAAAAAAAAAAAGAAATCAGAATAGGATTCTTTCCTTAAATTGAGATTAAAGATTGTGGTTTCTGTCTAAAAATCAAATTATATCTAGTTTTGTGTCCGATCCTACACCTAATTAAAAGATTGAGAAGTCAGCCGAGCTAATCCACAGCTGACTTAGTCGACTGAACAGAGAAAGTAAAGAAGCCTGCGAGACCTTGCATGTTGGTTGCTTTGAACGAGCTGTTGCTCTGAGGAGCAGTGGTAGCCAGAGCACCTCCTCTAAGTAATCTCACTAACAGGACATCAGCGTTGACACATCGGGTGAACACTGCACTGTTGTCACACACATCCTTTCCAGGTTGCTCCTTGGTTTTATATTTTTTCATGAGCAGATACTAAACTGAATTCTAACCCACCCAAATTTCATTAAGCCTGGAGGAAAATGGACACAGTGAAACTGAATTCATCAATGTCAGCACATAATATAGTTGTCAATTTATTATAATGAAATAGCAAGTAAACAAGTTTAGTACTGTATTCTGAATGGAGCATTTGCTCCTCACAGCAGCATTTCGAAAACAAGGCGATAGATCTTGTGGAAACATTAGTGATGGTAGCTCTGAACAAAACATTTTTGAGGGTGTCTTAATTGTAATACTTAACTGAAGAATTTGCTTTTAAAGGAGAGATACTAAAAGTCATTTCTCACAAAATGTTTTTCTCTGTGATTTGCACACTTTGGCTTATGTTTTATGTACGATATTGGCCTAATGCCGTCATGTAACAAGGTAAATTTCAGGGAAAACTTTACTGTCAATATTTTATTAGTCTATAATATGGTTGATATATGACAGCCTCATAATAGTATTTAATGCATAGGTCATTTATATTATTAATCTTTCTACTAATATAAAACTATCTTTGTCACTTTTTACACATATACATAAACATACACACATACATAGACACGAAACACACATGTATATGCATATATATGTATATATATGCATGTACATGGATTTTATGGCTGACAACCTTGAATGGATAAAAATTTACAGGCCATCCTTAGAGCAGGCTAACTCTTCCTGTCTCAGAAGTCACACATTAACTGTAACTCTCCTTAGTTGTGGGGTCCAATGATTTTTTCCCCTCTCCTTGTTATGCTGTAGATGGTATAGTAATTGTTCATCTTTACTTAGATGTCCTGATTCATGAGATATTATAGGTGCATTTTCTCTGTTGTATATAAAAATATACGATATCTCAGAAAATACCTTAGTCTTCCGGCTCTTACAAGCTTTCCACCATTTTTGTCCTATGGTTCCCGAGCTTCAGTGTAGCAACTATGTTTTGTGTTGTAGATCGATCACCTGACAGTGGGCATTTCATGTCCACTTGTTCGCTGCATTTTGACCATTTTTTCTCTAATGATATTTGTCTGCTAGAAAATGAAGCCTCTTTAACGAAAGGTAGGAGCTACACTTGCATGTCGCTACAAAGAAAGTTATTTACAATGCATTTCGAAAGAAAACTGATTTAAGAAACTGTTAGTCATAGCTTCTCCTCCAAGACCTGTGACTTCACTAACCATAGGTATTTGGCTAGGATTTTTACTATATCAGTCATGACTTCCCTCCTATTGAGCAGGCTCAATTCCAATTAGACAGCTGTTGGATATTGCTAAGATTTAAGGGTCACTTTCTTGCCTTTGGAGAAATTTTTCTATGAAGGTCATATAGGATTTGTTTAAATATTGTGAACGCACATAGAAGCATAGATTCTTAGATACATAGATACATAGATGATAGATAGATAGTAGATACACAGATAGACAGGCAGACCAACAGATACATAGATACAGAAAGGATACATAAATAGACAGACAGAAAGACAGATCAATAGATAGATATACAAATAGATAGATGCATAGATATTGTGTTTCATTTTATATATTCTAGCAGCTATTCATAGTTCCCCCACCCCCAGGATGTTTTCCACATAGTTTCTTAGCAACCAAAACCACCTTACTTACCTTACTTTCACAGTTGCTACCACCTTTATTTTATTTAACAGCTTTCCTTTGACCAAGCAGTTATTTTGTTTTATAAGAAATGAAAATCATATATAGTACCTTTCTCTCTTATTTTCCTAGACTATTTTTTTCTGTGATGCATGCTTCTACGTCTTAAAAGGGCAATTTTAGAAGACAGTGCTTAGCATTTGTTTCCATTCCTATTTCACTATTTTTGTGTCCTATTTGGCAATTTAACTGAAATTACACACACACACACACACACACACACACACATACACACACATTATATATATATATATATATATATATATATATATATATATATTTGCTGTTGCTGCTGTTGCTAGTTATTTTTTCTTTTTAAAGTAGCTGTTTATCTATATGATCTTCTGCAGCTAAGTACACTTCAGAGCTACCTGGGAAAAAGCAGATGAATAGCTTAGGAGAAAAGTTCTTTGGAGAGAAAAAGCTGTTGACTCCTCCTCACGAATTACCCCTCCATAGAAGACTGCTTTTCTCCTTTATTCTGGTAGACCAAGAGGAAGCAGTTGTGGTCCAGGTTGAATTTCATCTCTTCTTGTTTGCTTCTGTGAGTAAAGGGGAAATCCTTCAGTAAGTGGTCTCAGCTTTTTTATTAATGAGGGAAAATTCAGCCTCCATTCTTGAAAGAGTGATGTTCCAACACATTGGCCTGAGCTTAAAAAATCCTGTTTGATGGATGGACCACCACAACATATAAAACGGACAAAGAAAAAATAGCATTCAAAGAGCATGAAGATTGGAATAGGACAATGCAAACAGTATTTAACTATAAGTGTAAATAATGGCTTATAACTCTTCTACAGAAATATGGAATAAATGTCCAACCATTGTTAGGAGAGAGATGTGACAAAATACATGTCTTTTGCTTTCATAAACTTTGTTGTTATCTGGTACATTATGTCTCCAACATACTTTCTGAAGTACAGAAAATACTAGAAATGGGGGCTCAGTGAACTCATAAGAAGGGAAGGGTTTCACAGAAGACAACTTGCAACCTTAATTCTTTCTAAGTTATTTGGCATCAAGCTAGGAATGCAGTTCTTTTCCTAAAACATTTTCTGCCAAGGTTGTCTAATTAATTCTACAGAAGTGGAAAAATGTGCTGCTTTATTGAAGGAACATAAGTACAATCTCTAAAACTAAGCTACTGAAGTAGGACTATCTCAAAGAAATTATTAAGAATTTTATGTAGAAAGAAGTCAGTAGAACACATCTACATATTCCTTTGTGCATGCATATATGCTATAAATATATGGAAATAAATATACTGGAAAGTGCATATTCATGAGTAAATTCTTAAATATGTATACTTTAATTTGCCTAAATTGTTCTTCCTCGCCAGTGTTTCCATATGTTTTCTGAACCAGAATGAGAAAGTAAAGGTTATGTTCTTTGACACAGAAATCTTATTATTAGAAATTAATAAAATAGCTATTTTAATCAATGTTCTTGCACCTTATCCTGATGTATTTTAGACAAATACATGTGACAGAGATTGCATGTGAAAGGTTAAGGAGTTCCATTTTATTTGAGTTTGTTAGGACTTTCTATTTGTACTATTCTGATGTTTAATAAATATGAACAAAAGAGTTAATTTCCTTTGCCAAATTTCTCAACCCTTCTCTGTTAATTAAACAGAAATTTCCTCCTTTATGCAAATTAAAGCTAATACCATATCATGTGGACTAGGGCAAAAGACAAATGCAGATTATGATGTGGCCTATCTTAGGATGGTGTGTGGTCTACCTGTGGGGACAATGAATATTCCTGGTTAAAATGAAAGGAAAAGTACATGTGTGCATGGAGATTATATAAAACCTGGCAGTCAGTTATTTCCCCAACTTGTAATATTTGTTTCTATTTTAATACATTTATTTATTTACTTATCTACTGTATTGTATATATACCCACTTGTGTGCATATCTATATATATGTGTATATTTATGTGTATATGTATATGTGCATATATGAATATCGTGTGCATGTGTATGCTAGCATGTGTATGCTAACATGTGTGTAGTAAATATGCCACAGAGCAATTATGATTATTAGATGACAGCTTATCATTGGATTTGGCTCATTCTTTCTACCATCAGGATCCACAGGATTGAACTCTAGTTCTCAGACTTGGTAAGATGTACATACTCCTTCTGAGCAACCTCATTGGCCTTATTCCACACACACACACACACACACACACTCATACACACACACACTCACACACACACATCCTCATACAGCTCTACCCATACACACACACTCTCCAATTTCTTAGAAATTAATGAAGAATGTACTGCTTTTTTTTAATTTCTAGTTAAGTTATAATTAATTTTTCTGGTGTTCTATGTATCTTGTCCTTTAACTCTGTTGTTTATGCATTAAATATGAAGTTAATATCACTAATGAGCCTATTCTATACTTTTAAATTTAACGTTTTATTTCTTTTTAAGTGATAATTCTTCTTTTCATTCATGAGATTATAATGTAATTACCTCATTTCCCATTCCTGTTCCTCTTTCTACCACCTTCATCTAACCCTCCTTGTTATCTTTCAAATCCATGTTCTTTTTTCCCAGTAATTGCTGCTACACACATTTATGTATAAGTACAAATATATTTCAAAACATACACATACAACCCACTAAGTCTATATAATGACACCTGTATATATGTTTTTAGGGCTGATTATCTGTATCAAATAACAAATGTGTCTGCTGCATCCTGAGAAAGAATACTTCTCTAGATAATGCCATAATTTATTTTAGAACATTAAACGCAAACATTTGTAAACTTTCTGCTTCTGAAAGCATGGACCCTGCCAACCTTTGCTGTGTACATTAACATATATGGCAGTGATAGGGAAGGGTGATCAATGCCTATTAGTTTACACTTAGAGATGATCAAAATGTCCTCCAGTAGGGGGGAGTATGGACAACAGGGAAGTGCTTTACACTTTCAAAAGCTATGAGAATGGGTTTTGAAAGTTTTTTAACACAATGATGAATGAGCTCTGGCTTTGGTGAGCCTTGTATAAACATGATACAATGCATATGTGGATTGAAACATCCTAGGGTACTGGGTATTCGAATTACTTGTTTTAAATAATAAAGAAAACCTTTGTAGTGTTCTGTAGCCTGCCTAAATGCCATTCATTCTCAATTTGGAAGAGGGCTGACTCTCTACCCTTGTACATAGAACAATCACAGAGTCTTTTAACAAATTGCTCGATGCCACAGGACCAGCAAAGTAGCCCAGATGTGAACCACATTCATTGTTTCTCTCTCTTTCACTCTCAAAGTATTACAAATTAGCAACTTACCAAGCATATTTTTTTACTGTGTAATAGAATATATTCTTGTTTTATTTTATAAAACTATTGAGTTTTTTCCCCTCATATTCCCTAAGTTTGCTTCCTCAAACATACATATGTAATCTCTCCCTTGGCTAAAATTTCACATTAGAAAAAGACAAAAGAAATGTCATGAGAGAAAGTTGGTTGGTTATGAGTTAAAGACTGGAAATAAATTCTGCTAGCAATAAATAACTGACTAGAGTTACATTCAGGGAGACATCCAAAATATGCTTCAACAAGGCGCGCTGCACATTTTAAAAAGTACAGTTCTAGGTGATAACCACATGTTTTCATTTGAGTGAAATCGATTGGCCTTTTACACTGCTCTGCAGGAGGCAGTGGAGATGTATATGAAGGAGGGAAAATACAAGCTTGTCTGGGCTTTGAGTCCCCTGCCAAGTTCCAGGATCAGAGAGAGCATGAATAACCCCTTCCTGCCAGGCCGCATAATTCATCTCTGCATCTCCTTTCAGCTTCCACTGTGGCCAGGGAAAAAACATGCGAAATTTAATAAGTTGAATAAAAGTTAATTTTCCTGTCTGTATAGATTTTGGCAAAGTGCCTCCCTAAAAGTTTTCTAATACTGAGCACCCTGTAATAGCAAAAGCCTGGCCAGCAATTGTTGGCCTAGAATAAACAGACAAGGTATTTCAGCTGCCAGGACATCATCTTTTACCCAATGATGTGAAGTCATTTTATGCATCTTAGCCCCTTCAGCCCCAGAGACCTCTTCATCAGGATGATAATGTAGCTGAGTAGATACAAACATTTAGACAGACATGAATACTTCACTTCAATTTGCTCAGTGAGCTTTCTGAATCCAGAGATAAAGATGATATTCCACAGTTAATTTTATATTGTTCCCTTATAGCCGGTTTCATTGGCCTTATAAAATTAAGGAAAACAACAATTAGCTAAATTATAATATGAGGACTTTGTTTTTTTTAATGTTTTTATTTTATTGTGCTTCTTTAATAATTCTTATTTGTGATGCTGAGGACTGAACTTGGAAAGTTAGATGAATTTATGTAGGTAGTCCACCAATGAGCTTCCCTCCCATGCTAATATGTATGTACACACAACACACACACACACACACACACACACACACACACACGGTAGAATAACACAAATTATTTTTCCCAAAACTGACTTACAGCTTATGTTGTTTGTCTTAAGACAAATAGTTTTCTTTTGGCTTCAAAATATACCTGTTTCACAAAAAAGTAATTTGAAAACACCTCTGCTTCAATTAAACAAGACAAGCTTCTTATTTTGTCATTAGAGAGAATTGTTTATTGACCCAAAATGGCTACTTACAGCACATGCCTTGCTCCCATTTATTCTGTTCTTTTGAAAGCTACAAGGCAGTACATGAAGCCCTTTTTTATCTCTCCAGGGAGATCCAGGAAGCAAGCATACAGTGGTGTTCGCTTTACTTATCAGTTGAAAATATAAACTGCATATCATTTTTAGTTTCTTAACGTTTACTCTCATTGGTTTAACAAATATTGGTTTTAAATATGTGGCTACAAAGTATAATTGGCAATAATAGATTCTGTAATTAGGTTAGTTATGAATCTAAGACTAATTTTATGTACTGCAGGCAATCATTCAATAACCTCTTAGGGTAATTTTGCTACCATCGATCAACCCCCAGCCCTTTCTTACTTGAAGAAGGTGTGATGCTTGAGCCATTTGACCTTAGGTTGCCTACACATCTGAAGGAATTTTTGGTGTGAATTGTAGCTAATGACTGATTAGTGGAAGTTTGAGATCAAACAGTAAAACCTGAGCAAAAATTTGTGAAACTATATCCTAGGTTATAGGCAATGGAAATGTTTATATCACGTGTACAATGTTTATATCACGTGTACAATGTTTATATCACGTGTACAATGCTTTTTTTGTTTTAAAAATTTGCTTCATCTAAGGGCATGGATAGAGTTATTGATGAATAGGTTTATAAATTCAAAGTGCAATATTTATTCCAATGACTCAGTTTAAAATTGAAACAGGTGACTGAGAAAGTCTACAATTGGACATGACATTGTCTTCTCCATGGAAATTGTAGGTGAAACCATAGAACCATCCCATTTTTTAGTACTTTTAGAAATCAAAGTTTAGCCTCTCTTCTGCCAATTGTGATTAATATAATATCCAGGATAAAAGCCAACAGAAAGGAAAATTTCCCTCATTTCTAGGTGAACATTTCAGCTTCCCATCAGATCTGCTGGTTTTGAATATGTCAAAAAGCAAAAATTTCAAAATAAGCATGTCATATGATTATTATGATATTATTATTGAAGATATTTTTTGTTTGTTTGTTTGTTTGTTTGTTTTTTCAAGACAGGGTTTCTCTGTGTAGCCCTGGCTGTCCTGGAACTCACTCTGTAGATCAGGTTGGCCTCGAACTCAGAAATCTGCCTGCCTCTGCCTCCCGAGTACTGGGATCAAAGGTGTGGATCACCACTGCTCGGCGAAGATAATTTTTGGAATGTTTTGTTATTGCATTGGTCCCCAAGCTCCCTAATGCTGTGACACTTTAATGCAATTATTCATATTGTACTGATCATAAAATTATCTTCATTGCTACTTTGTAACGACAATTGTACTACTGTTATAAATCATAATATAAATGTCTGTTCTTTCCAATGGTCTTTTGTGGACTCTGAATGGGTCATTACAGCTCAAAGGGGTCATGACCCACATGTTGAGAACCATTGATTAATATAACTTTTATACGGTTCCCCCTCTTTGTTAATATTTTATAGTCATAAGCATCCAAAAATATAATTTGTACTTCTTTTGTCAAGAATTTGACAATAAAATTTAATTTAAAATCTTTTAGCTATAAATCTTTTTATGGACTGATATAACTCCAAAATCAGTTAACATTTTCATATCAAGCATCACCATACACAGGAAGAACATTTTGCTTGTAGTTTGGTAGATTCGTAACGTTGATGCTGAACTGTAAGATTCAACAGACTTCTAAGCAGTTCTTGCTTCATAATAAAACAGAGAGGACAGAGCAGAGGTAGTTCCTCCAGCACACCCACAGACTATTTCATTACTAAGATCACTCCATGGGTGCTAAATTGATTGCTATTAAAGCTTATTAAGCTATATTGATACAGCATTGTCTCCAAAGTCCATAAAACTCATGATAGTAAATTTTTTATTCTATGACTTTGGATGACTAGATCATGCAGATGCTTTCACCTATATAGTATAGTATAGAATGTTTTAATTAATATAATGATTTCCTTTGTTTTGATTATATACATGTCCATGATTTAGTCCCTGCCTATTACAGTTTCCTTCCTGTTGGTGTAAAAAAATAAATAAATAAAAAAAATCCTAACAAAAAGAACATTAGAAGAAAAAACGTTTGTTCTAATTCACAGTTCCAATTTACAAGCCATTAGTACATAGTTTCAAAGCAGGGGGAGCTTGAAGCACCTAGTCACATCACATCAAGAGCCAAGAGGTACAGATGCATGAATGCCTGAGTTCTCTATCTTTCAGCAGTTCAGGAATCCCTTAAAGGGAATATTGTTGACCATAGTGGGCTAGATCTTCCCACATCAACTAACATATTTAAGATAACACCAAAAGACAGGACTGCAGACCAACCTAAATGTAAATGCTGACTCACTGAGACTCTCTTCCAAGGTGATTCTCCGTTCTATAAAATTGAAAACTAGAACAGTTACATTACTCACTACTGGTACTTTCTCTCTGTAATATAACCATTTCTGAAATGCAGCATTGAATTAATACAATATGTAGCTCTTCAGACTGGCCTCTGGTTTGCATGACCTGATAGCGCATTTGTGTTCATCCTCAGTCTGCACTATACCATAGGCTAAGTATCAGTTCACTTACTAGAAAAGGTCTCAGTTGCTTCTATGGCCCAGGGATTATAAGTAGAGGTGCCAGGAATGTGTATGTAGGGGGCTTGCTGTCAGCATCTGTTCCTATCATCTTGATAAATATAAAGATGACATCTGAGGAATAGAGCAAATCATTGAGCTTGTGACAGAAAACCAAACTGCTTCACAACGTGAGCATCACAGACGTCCATCAGGAGTAACTGGAGTCTCTTGCCCCTTTCTACTTTTTAGTCCTGTGTTATTTTCTCTGTGTTAAACTTTACGATTGTCATAAGAGTGTACAGGTTCTTCATGAAAATAAGAAACTTTTGAAAATACCATTTAACACAACTTGAGGGTTTCTTTCAGGCAGAATTTTTTTCACAGTTTCTAATGTCACATTCTCTCAAAGCTACAGTTAGTAGGAATGGAAATTACATGACTTACCTTTTTCTAATAAAATGTGTTTTGCCCTCTTCATCATTACTTTTTGAATATACTCTTTTAAAATAATATGTCAATTGTCAAACTCACATGTTTCCTACTATGACATCAAACTATGTTGAAATAAACATGAACAGAAGGTTTCTCATAAAGATTGAAGTAGCATATCACAAATTAAATCATGCTCTGTGATCGGGATAGATGAACTTTTTTCAAGCTGCTACCACCCATTTGAGGAGTACTCAATATTGAGCCACTCACTACTTAACGAAAGTTCGCACTTCTGTGATTGACTGACACATTTGTCAGAGTGAAAAGCCAAAGTTTAAAATTCATATTAAATTCTGAAAATACTCTTAGAACCCATTCTTTGGTAAAAGACATCATGTAAAAAAAAATGTCTCTAGTCACCTAAAGAAAATAGGTGGCTCTTTATTTTAGTTTTCTTTTTCTCCAAATCCAACATCATCTTATCAATCATCAGAGAAGAACCTAGCCAAGGGAAATTGAAGTTGCATGTTTTCTTACCTATTACACAGTTCACTGCATAGTGTTTGTGAACTGACTGCTGCATCCTGATTATATAACTGATGCACAAACACAGAAGGAAAAATGTCAAGTGGCTAGTTCCTTTTTATTATTGGTGTTTATTTTCTGTATCTATGTGTATGTACATTCATGTACATGTGCCAGTACATGTATGCATGTGGGGGATATGTATATGTAAAGAGAAGAGCATTTCTTCTAAAAGGCATGCAACTTTCATAAACTTGCCATCAATATCAATGTCTGCATTTATCTTTCTCTGTTAAGATCATGTACTCAATAGAGTAATTTGAATAACTAACTAGACTACTAATGATACTGATGATATTAATGCATTTTTGCCTACTTTCATTGAGTCCAATAACCCAGGGGTTTTGCAAAAAAAATATTTTCCTCACTTAGCATCACCTTGTAAATGTTATCATTCCTGCTGTATCCATAAGAAATCAGGAAAGTGTGAATTGCTTATCAAGAAGAATCATCCTATATATGCCTGAATTAACTTCTGCTCAAAGTCAGGGTCTCCCTGGATTCAAAACCTATCCATTTCCACTACATTACTAATGATGGTACGGGACAATTAGAAAATTGTTGGAATGATATGGACCTCTGATGAGGAACTCTTGTGATTTAAAATGCCATCAATTTAAAGGGACTTTATGTAGGAAAACATAAAACATTTGAAGTATTCCAATCTTCTGTGGTATTATCAAATACCAAGAAGAGTTCTTTTATTGTTGGTGGTGGTAGGTTTTGTGTGTGTATGTGTGTGTGTGTGTCTGTGTGTGTGTGTGTGTCTGTGTCTGTGTGTTTGTGTGTTGTAGATTAAAGCTTTATTTCCTACCATTACTATATCTGCCTTAACCCTCTTTGGCATGGATGTCTTGGATTCTTGCTGTGAAGTGAGAGTTGCTGTTTAGCACCAGAATGTGCAGTCTGATGCCCTAAATTTTGTTGGTAAATGAATTTACCCCTTAAGGTTCCTCTGTTGAATGGCATAGCTTCAGCTCTCTGGAGCTGTTTGTACATCTCAAGTCTGTGCTTCTGAGTTGGAAAGAACTTGACCTTGGGCTATTCCCATTGTGTGAGCAGGCTTCAAGTTTCTAGTGCTTTGCCCAATGGGTCTTTCATTGTTTTTGTTTCCTTGCATTGTATATTGACTTGCACACTTTTTGCAAATGAAAGGATCCCACTGATAACCTTATTACATTTTAGCTGATACCTTGAATCAGAAAAAAGAAATGCAATGAAAATTCCCTTGTCTTCTGTCCCCCAGATCTATCCACGGACAGATCTACACATATGAACTTACATCTTGCTTTCCCCATCCCCTGCCATAGCTCTAATTGCCAAATTAGATCAGGGGCTCATTCCTCCACTCTCAGCATTATTTTATCCCATGACCACCACTTAAGGATTGTTTTCTTGAAATTATTTTATTTCTTCCTTCTCTACTTCAACAATTAGAGTCTACATCCTAACTCAGTAAAAAACCTCAGTAAAACAAAACAATCAATGATAGCATTCACAAGTATACCTTTCAGTCTTTTTACTGGCCCATTCTTATCTAGCAGCCTTCTAAATAGTGAAGCTATCTATCTTAGTTAGGGTTTTCAAGCTATGAACAGACACCATGACCAAGGCAACTCCTATAAGGACAGTATTTAATTGAGGCTGGCTTAAAGGTTCAGAGGTTCAGTCCATTATCATCAAGGCGAAAACATGGCCAAATCCAGGCAGACATGGTACAGAAGGAGCTGAGAGTTCTACATGTTTATCTGAAGGCCATTAGAAGAAGACTGGCTTCCAGGCAGCTAGGACTGTGGTCTGAAAGCCTACACCCACAGTCACATACATACTCCAACAAGGCCACACATCCAAATAATGCCACTCCCTTGGCCAAGCATATTTAATCCACATTAACCAATATTATCTTGCCTTTCCCACCTTTTTTACTTTTCTCCTTGCTGCTTGATTTGACTCTGACCATTCTTCTAGGCTTTTGTTTTGTGCGTGTGTGTGTGTGTGTGTGTGTGTGTGTTCAGGAGGAGGTACACACATTCCATAGTGTACATCAGTTTAGAGGACAACATAATAATTGGTTTTCTCTTTCCACCATGTGTATTCTGGAGACTAAACTTCAGTAACAGCAAGTGCTTGGTAGCAAGCACTCTTATATGATGAGCCATCTCACCAGTCATATTTTATTGGATTTTTTTCTAAATATGTATAAATATATGAGCATACAGAATACAAATATATAAATCTATAAAGAAGCATTCTTAACTTGAATTTGTGGCTCTGATTTTTCATCAAAACTATTCACATACTTATCGAGTAATCCTCTTGACATCTTCAGTTAATGTCAAATTTAGAATGTAAAAAGAGATAATTTGATGTCCACCCTATGTGCTCAGAAAAATGATTTGGAATAATTTATTCCCATATTTCACATATAACTTACCAAAATGACTTTAAGCCTCACCAGTATCTATGATACATTTTTCTAAAAATTGTATCCAACTTTCCTTACATTATCATAATATTTTAAGTATCACCATCCATTACTTGATCATCTCTAAAAGGCTATTAACATATATCACTGTGTCTGATTTTTATACATCCCATACATATTTTCTCAGTCTCAAAATGAAATCTAGAAACCCTTCCTTTGCTACATAATCTGTCTCCATTCTACCGATGCTAGTCCATGTTATCTCAAGCTCTCTCTAGCTTGCAGTCATCCTATTTAGGCCATTTGGAACCAGTCCTGCATCTGGGTAATATTAACTATTCTAATATCTCCAGATTAGAATCTTCCTTTGTGTTCTTCAATTGCCATGAATAGTCTTCTTCTCCAATAGGAATGCTTTTCCCATTCTAATGCTCAGAAATATTTCTTTCTACATTTATGGTGAAATCTTATAATTCTATCTAATTTTACCCTTCATTATTTAAATCTGTGTATTTATGAGTTGGTCCACTATTTTATCATGCAAATTCTATGTTAGCATTGCTCTGATTGTGTTCTTTACTGTTACCTGTGCAACAGTTAGCCAAGGTCCCTTTTACTTTACTTTGAGGATAAGACTTTGCAGGTCTCAAACTTTACTTTCTCCTAACTTTACATAGCCTTCTAGAAGCTATGTAAGCATTTGGCAGAAGCATCTTATTCTAACTTTGTTCATTCATCCCTATTGGCAGCCCAAGCCAGGGACAAGGGCTCCCTAGTCTCTTCCTGCACAAATGTCAGGTTTGGTTTGATTGCTATCCACTCATTCCTATTTATGCCAGCACACACAGATGGGCTAATGGGCCTCCTAAAGAGACTCAGCAGGAATTTTCCTTTCCAGCTGGAACTGAAGAATGCTAGTTTAAATATGAGAAGAAACCCACCACAATATAATTATTACATAGTCCATAGTCGGACTGATATTCTAAATATGCAAAAGTTCTTTTACTATGTAATTTGTTATGTAGGTCAGGAAACATGATTAATGTCACGTGTATCCCATCAACATTCCAAGGCAAATTTTACAATTTCTGTTGTAAGCGGCAATAGAATAAATTTGGTCCCTATTCAATATAAAGCAGATTCTTCAGAATTAACGAGTTAATTTGTGTAAATGTAATCCACACATATATTTCTCAAGAATTTCTTCATATCTGCCAACAAGTATCTATCTGCTTCAGGAAATGGTTCCACATACGACTGTTTTTCTGGGACAGCTCATCTACAAAATCTCATGGCAGTGAATTTGATATTTTCCTTGACTAATTTAATCATTCCATAAATATTACTTGAAAATCTGCTCAGAGCCAGGCATGTGTGCCAGACATGATTCTTCCTGCTGTAATGTGAGCAAACCAGAAAATGCACCTGCTTTCCAGAGTATAAATTCTTGTGTGTTAGGAAAAATGTAGCATAGAAAAAAGTAGATTTATATTCCTATTTGTGATGGTATCCTTAACAAAAAATCAGTTCATAGGGAGATAAAAGGAAAAATATACATATATACTGGAGATTATTTTCTCAATAATAATTATTTATAATAATTATTTTCTCAATAATAAGTTGCTGCTCTAAATTTTCTAATATGGTAATGTTGGAACAGGCTTGAAGATATGGAATGTGGAGCCACCTAGTGAAATATGTTCCTGGCAGGCGAAAAGAATTGTCACTATCTTGGTGTTTTAAGATTCTTTTTTCTAAAAATTTAAGTGGTGATGTTATGAATGGGGCCATGGGAGGAGATACTAGTGAGTTTGCAGATCATACTATTATTCACAATTGCTTAGTGGCTCATTGAATTGGGTATTGTGAAGCAACGCAGTTATAAATGAATGGAAAATTAAGGAACAAGAATAAAGGAGTAACACAAAGTGAAACAGTGGAAGATATTTTGATAGCATGTTATCTGTTAATCCATAAATCCTAGAGACCACAAAATCATCTTATTCTTAAAAGTGCTCATCCTATGATGATTTTATTGCACAACTCTTTGATAATACATCAAGGTGGTACACAGTTTACTTGGAAGTTGAAGAATTATATTCCTTTATATTATGTGTATATATACAAGAAAGCCCTGAAACTCTCTTACTTGTGATGATCCCAGAATCTCAAAAACTATTGACAGAGGAGTCTAATATGTTCAGGTAAAAAATATTGTGAGTGTGAATATTATATTGTAATATAAAAACCTATCATTAAATGCAGTGTCTTAAAGGTAATCTATAGGCTTATTTCACTATATGAAGTATAGCCAACCTGGAGCAGGGGATGTTTGTGGGAGCCCAGAGGAGCTGAGTAAATATTAGTTATATGTTCTTTAATTCCTTGTATCTATGTCTCTTTGACTTTAGAGATAGGAGGTTTTCTTTATTGTGCTCTGGAATATGACTTTAATTGTAGTCCATTTCTACACCAATAAAATTATGGCATACTTATTAAACTGTGATTGAATTAGAATTACTCTCCAAATGAACTTCAATGGTTTCTTGCTCTATTTCACATAAACTGCCACAAGAAATAAAGCTCACCTTCAAGCTGATGATTTTTCTCTAGGTGTAGAAACCCTTTGTCACTTACTTGTCTCACTATATTCCATGTATTAGTATAATGTCTTTGTTTTTTCTTCACTCCTGGAAAGCCCATAAATAATTTAATGTATTGCTAGCTATATTGGCTTTCTGTGATTGGCCTGAAGTTGAAAGCAAACTTAAAAACCAAGAAACCCTTCAGACATTGCTCATATCTTGGTGATTTGGTGCAAATGCCAGAAAAGTTCTTTTTGGTTTGCTGTACAGTTATTAGTTATAGTTCTGTGGTTTTACGTGAGTAAGATTTGTAGCAATCTGACTTCCTGGTCTCCTTTTTATTGCAGAATTTTGTGGAGAGGACACTGCAGATTATAACTCACTCGATTCCTATTACACGCTGTGAATTACAGCCTTTCTGAATTCTATGGTGTCCTACATGATTACTAGGTATTGTCTGTTCATTAAATCTTTGACCAATTTAGTAATTCATTCATTCTTTTATTCATGTTCCTGAAATCAACATCACATACCACATCACATGGTTTGCTGATGGAATCAACAGCACTTCTGTGACATAATGGGCAGTCTTTTCCTGAGCTTCATTGATGCCATATTAGCTGATATATTTTGTATCCAGTTGGTCACTTGTTCTTAGTTCCTATCTATGATATACCTTCTGCTACTCTAAGTATTTAGAATTGAATTGTAATTTTCAGATTTTTCTTTCCTTTGAGTCCATCAGTTATATTTCTCATGATTTAATTTTGTTTCACAATGTCACATGTGACTTATAAAACTGTGACTTTCAAAGTTGTCTCAATTACCTATCCTTAATGTACTAATGTTTAAAATAACAGAATTAGGTGATATCTCCTCTTGACTATCTGGAAAGCATCTTAAACTTCTAGAGCATGACAAACTATGCAGATCCATCTAATAACCTACTGCTTACCTTCAAACCTTCCACACCCCAGAAATGAAACATCTGTTCATTTAGACGATCAGGCCAGTCCTTTGGCTCCTCAATTTACTTTTTGATCCTTTATCCAATACATCATTAAGTCCTGCCAAAGTTTAATTCCAAACCTTCTGATGCCTGACCATATTCCAGTGAATATATGCACAACAGATTGGATATTTGTTTTCCTCTCTTCCTTTTTCCTCCTCCTCCTCCTCCTCCTCCTCCTCCTCTTTCCCCTCTCCTCTTCCTCTTCCTCCTCCCCACCTCCTCCTCCTCTGCCTCCTCCTCCAACTCCCCCTCCTCCTCCTCCTTCTCCCCCTCCTTTGGTGGTTGGAGGTCAGAAGTATCAGGGGTCAGTCCTGCTCAGACTGGGAAGTAAATGTAGTGCATTATGTGAAATTGTCAAATAATCAATGAAAATATTATGTTGGAAAACTGTATCTCAACTTTCTACCAGGAAAATCTCTGCCCACAATACAATTATTTCCTTATTGCACATACTATTCAAGCTAACTTTGTTTCTCCATTCTATTTCCTAGAGAGTGCAGCTTTGATTCACATATCCAAAGCAAATTGCAAATTATCATAACTCCTCTACTTCAAAACTGATAGGATAAATAAAAGTCTCATTTTTTCCATTCAGTTCTTATTCATCCCCAGCTTTTCCCACTCTGTTTTCAGTGAATTCTATTTTGTGATAACAGATTCCCATGTCAGGAGCTCTGCAGTTGTTATATGTAACCTTTGCATTAAGTCATCTATTGTTAGAATTTCACAAAAGGAACTCTTTTTTCTGCTTGTTTTGTTTTATTGGGAATGAGTAGTGGTATGTGTGTTAAGACTGGTCCTGAATGTATTATTCAGCCTAGGCTGCTTCAAATTCACTTTACCCTGTCTCTGTTCCTACCACCACACCAGGTGTCACCTTGAGGTCTGACTAAATAGGAGCATTTCAGACAAGATTCCATAGACATTATTGACTGCACTGTTTTTTCTCTTTGGGAACAAGATCACCCTGGAACTTGAGATCATTCTGTTTTAGTCTCCCATGTGCTGAGATATCAGGTGCATACCATTGTTCTCAAAAATAAATTTCTTTGTAAAATACTATTTTGCTTATATTGTGTTTATGTTTAGAAAACAACACATATATTCTGCAGACGTTCTCAATCCAAACTTTTATTTCCAGAAATGGAAACTTTCCCTTGAATTTTCCCACCAGTGACAACAGCCCTTACATATCTCCTCTGCATCGATGCAAAGCTAAAAATGACAGAGAAGGAAAAGAACAGAGGCAGCACAAAGCAAAACTCACAGGAGTTAATAAATTACTTAGCCCTAAATTTTACTTTGTACTGGTGAGTTAGCTAACTCTGAGAATATACTGACTGATTTTAAATCTCTAGAGATCTGAAACTATAGTATATGGCATGAAGCTAGTCAGTCCATTCAGAGAACTCATTTACTCTGGCTTAACTAATCATCTAGGCTGTTTTTCACAGAGTTGTTGGAGGAAAAGCTTTCTTTAGGTGAAAATGAACCTTTCTAAGCGACATGCATCAGGTTATGTGTTTTACACTAATACTACCTTTTGGGGAATTAACCTAGATGTACAGGAAAGTCTTCATTACTGAGAATTCATGTTTCTCTGGTGGCTTTCATTTGCTAAATTAGCTTCTGCTGCATATTAAACATTGATAGCTAATGCTACTTTATTGCTGCTGGTCTTTTTCAGCATCTCTTTTCACAGAGTACAATCTACATAATTAGAAAATAGCATGGCTTCTGCATCTAGCACATCAGGAGGGTAAAGATGTTGTGCTCCAGCTCTCGTTTCATATGCCAGCCTTCATAACACTGATGGGATAATAACATTCTCTCAATTTTATGATGGTAATAGGTGTACTGAATTGTTTTGCTGGAAAAAAAAAAGGAAACAAGGAAAGATGTGAATCTATAAAGACAAAAAAATCATCACATTTAACAGAGATGTCAAATGAAATTTTTGAAAAAGTTAGTATCAAAAGAAATTGGTATTGCTCTTATCAGCAAGAACATTTGCAGGACAAATCAAGTTAGTAACATATTTCTATTTTACTAGTCACCAAACTACTCAAAGTACTGCTGCTTATTTATATTCATATGATTTCCCATTACTCATTTGCATCCCATTTAACTGAAACTCATAATCATATGCAAAGGTGTATCTCAGTTATTTTACATAGGTTATCAGACATCTGGTACTGTTGAAGGACTATAATGGAATTTAAACTGAATGTTGGCATTTGATTTACTAATACACTATGCACTTTGATAATAGTAAATCCAACAAGGCTCACTATTAGTGGGATGAATGAAAATGTCTCTATATTGGAAAGCCTAGTGAAAATGTATAAGATATTACAAGTTGTTTCAATTCCAGAGGCCAGGCTGGTATAAAGTAGTATTAATATATTTATTCACTCATTAAAAAAAAAAAATTGAGACAACATCCCTTCTAGCTAGGTCTTGCCTTACTTTGTAGATAATGTCCGTAGTCTTCCATCTACTATTTAAGCTCTGGGATATAGGAAGAAACCACTATACCTGTCTTAAAAGAAATAACTTAGATATGACAAAATACTAATATAACAAAATACCAGGCAATGATATGTATGTAACCATTTCCTTTGGCAATTTAAGTGTTTAGTTTACATTCCTACCAGTTTTCTAATACCTCCAATTTTAATTTTAAAGATACAATTTTGTTTTCTAAAGTTTATTTTGTTTATTTCCATTTCAAATGCTGTCCCCTTTCTCTGTCTCCCCTCTGCAAACCCCATATCCCATCCCCACTATCCTTGCTTCTAAGAGGGTACTTATCCACCCTTCCCACCTTACCACATTAGCATCCCCCTATGCTGGGACATCAAGACTCCACCGGACCAAGGGCATCCCCACCCATTGATACCAGATAAGACCATCCTCAGATACTTATGTATCTACAGCCATGGATCCCTCCATGTGTACTCTTTGGTTGGCGGTTTAGTCCGTGGGAGCTCTGAGGGGTCAGGTTTGTTGATATTGTTGTTCTTCCTATGGTGTTGCAATCCCCTTCAGCTTCTTCACTCCTTCTCCTAACTCTTCCATTGGGATACCTTTTGTTGCATTGTTGAAATATTTTGACAACTGAAATATGAAAACGCTATGAAATTCATTGATCTTTTAATTTACTCATTTGTAAACACAGACGACTCAATGGTTCATTTATCACAATGAGGTGAAAGGACTCATAATCTACTTGTTAGCTTTCAGATAGTTAAAACATATAACTTAAAGGCAGGGAAGGATGGTTTTGGCTAGCAGTTTTGAGTTCAGTCCATGATTAGCGCTCTGCTGTATGACATGGTGAATCCTGATGGAGTGCACAGCACAATAAAAGCTGTTCACCTTGTGATATCTTTTCATTTATCAGGGTCTCAATATCTCTAAGGGTATGTTCAAAGTGGCTGAACTCCTTTGTCCCAGGCTCTAATTCAAATATTTTACTACCCTTTAACACCATTTGACTGAAGAAAAAGCCCTTTCAATATGGATCTGTGAGGGATATTTTAATTCAAACTATACAATTTCAAAACCATTACAAATTTGGAGTTATTATCTGAAAATTCATGTTTATAAAGTACACATACATGAATATATAGAATTATATAGATGGTCTTTTAGTCTACCTTTTAAATTGCTCTCTGTCTACACAACCAAACAGTTTAATTCTAGAGCTAGAGAAAGTGAGATTATGAGGCTATCAAAGTCAGTTCTCTAACTTTTGTGTTGAAGAATGAGTGCTGTGGCAGTCATGATACCAGTAAAATAAATATGTACCTATGGGAGAATGTAATTGCATTTAATGATTTCAGTAGCTGCCTCATAGTTCCAGGTGACAAAGTTTACTTCTTTAGCCAAACCTGGAATATTTGTTACATAAATATTTAGGGTGATTTACTGCTCCTAAACTCCATTATTGCTTATCTTTGTTGAATAGCTTAATATAGTCTTAGTTAGTATTCATTAATTTTTAATTGATCCATGGTAGCATATATACATTTAAGAATTTCCCACATTACTCACTGCTCCACGGACTTGTTGTAAAAGTTTATATTCCTACTCATTTCATGTAGAATATTATTTTCCTAACTAATATTGTGGTGTTATGATGAGTAAAAATCTTGATTTTTCTCTAATGTCTATAAAATTTTAATCTTTATTGATGGTTTCTTCTCAAATTTGATGCATCAGTGAGTCATTGCTCGAAACGTTGATTAAAATTACAAACGCTTTCCTCCTCCTCATCACCTCCATACATAAGAAATCTCCCTTTTCTCTGATATTTTTTATTTTTCATTTTTATGGTCTACTTATTTGTATTTTATTATATCATTTGAGAATTTCTTAATCTTTTTTGATCAAATCTACCTCCTATTCATTCTCCAATTCACAGCCCATCATTTCTCACAATGACTTCCTCCCAAACTTCATCTGATTTTAGAAATCAGTGAATTTACTTTATGCCGAAAGGATAACCGCTCATGCAGGACAGTTTATTAGAGAGCATGTAGGGCCATCAGTGTTAC
>JADRCH010000216.1:3631069-3688916 GCA_019843965.1 Rhynchomys soricoides
TAGGGCCATCAGTGTTACGTCCCTGCATGTAGGGCCATCAGTGTTACATCCCTTGGGTGAGCTTACTTTCTTTCTCCCAGCAGCCACAAAATTTATAATAATTCCTCAGCGAGCGGTAATATTTTATGGCTCCTCCACCCATATTGAGATTTTGGATGGAATGGTCTTGTGGTCTTGCACTAGTCGTAGGAATGTGGTCACTGCTATGGTGAGTTAAGGTGTGCAAGCACATTGACATATCAGGCAAATTATGCTGCTGATATCTACTACCCGTGGCTCTTAAAATCATCTGCTGCCTCTTCCATGTGATCACTGAGCCTTGGGTGTCAATGAGGTGTGAATGTGATTAAGAGTTCCCATATAAAGCTGGCACTCCAAAATCTCTCATTCTATGTGTGTTGACGAGTTTTGGGTCTCTATATTAATTTTCAACTGTGAGAAGTTTCTTTGATGAACTTTGAAAGATGCATTTATGTATGATTATAAAGATAAGAATTTAGGGTACAGTTTTATAAAATGCCCATGACAGAATCTATAAAGTATCTCTCCTTATTCTATTATAAAGGATAATATAAATTTTAATGACTATTTCTAATGAGAGTATCTTATGTATAATATGTGCTTGGTTAATATCTAATGAAAAGAGTTCATAAGGCACTCAAAAGGGATGTACAGAATAAAAGTATAAAACTGAGTGTAAATCCAAGGATAGCCCCACACTTAAGCATCACAGAATGATAGGATGCTTGTGAAATAACAAGTTGATTTTAAAGAACATAGATGTTTGTGATTATGTTTGTCATCATATGTGTGGGCATAGTTAGGTTAACATGTATCCATGTACATCTATACAAATACACATGAAGGTCAAGAATTTATGTCGAGTGTCCCTCCTTATCAAATAACTGAGAGACATTTCTCTGGGAAAAATAGTAGGGACTGTTATTTTTGTAGAATATTAATGAAGGAGATTATAAGCTAGTAAAACATATAAATTGTTAAAATAGAAAATTGGAATATATAATGACTATGATTGCAGTAAATGCTGGATGCTATAGATTGTGAAAGCATTTCATTTCAACACATTAATACATTGTAAGTAACTATAGATAAACATTTCTTGACAAAATAATATATGAGAAGCATATGTAAGAATGATGTGTATTGGAATGATGAGATGTCTCAGTGTTTAAGGGCACCTACTGATCTTGGATACCACAAAATAATTTTTAAAGAGAAATACAAGTATAACTTTTAAAGAAAGAAGAAAAATAAATAAAGTACATACTAACAGCAAATCTATTCATAGCAATATAAACGCTATAAAAACTGTTAAATTCCATTAGTAATAAAAAAAATATATTACAGGTAAAAATAGAAGAATTCCAAGGAAATCATTCATTCAGAGTAAAACAACTATTGATTTAAGAATAAAATTGGCAGTATTGTAAACAAAATGCTAATTTATATAGAAAGAAAATCTTAAGGAGAATAAAATCTTAAATTATTAATATATCATAAAATCAAAAATAAATTTTAATATTTAAAATGATTGGATATTTTAACCGAAGGAAAATGTCTTTCTCAATGAAATCCAGGAAATAGTGTCAAGCACCCAGTGAATGCTCCTTTACTATCTTAGTGACTTACATTATACTTTGTTCAAGTCTTCATTTCATGACTTCAGCAGTCTGACCTCACGTTCCAGTCTCTACATAAGTGCTTTATATTTCAGAGCCTTTGCTACACACTAAAACAGATTTCACGCACACTCTGCAGATACTGTTCTCTTGTAGGTAAATTGAGCTGTCCTCATAATCTTACTCCTCTTCTTGCCATGGAGGTTTTACCTCACTTGATATCCAGTAGCTCTGGATCAGTTGGAGAAAGTCGTTAATATCCTCTCAGCTAGTATTGTTCCCTGAATAAGTTCTTCTGTGTTGTCTAGTAGCATTAAATAGCAGAGGTGATACTTATTAACCTTTCTGATTAGTTTTACACATTGACTATAATTAAGCTGGAGAAAACTGACACTATGATTTTTTAATGAATGATGCAATTATACTTGAAGATAAATACTTGATATATTAGTTTCTAGTCACTTTTTCTTTTTAAATAATCTATTATCTTTTTATTGAGAATAGATATATTTAGACAATGTGTTCTGATTATAATTCCCCTTCCTGAATTACTTCCAGATCCTTCCTACATTGCCACACATCCAAATATTCTCTCTCTCCCTCTCTCTCTCTCTCTCTCTCTCACATGAGAATACAAAAAGGCTTCTAAAACTAACAATCAAAAGTAGAATAAGATAAAATAAAAGGAAACAAACTAGAATAGAACAAAAAACAAAGTAGAATATAACAATATAACAAATATAACAGTAGAATATAACAAAGTAGAAATACAAATACAGAGACACTTTGCACAAAGAAAAACATATAAAGACAAAATAAGAAACCAAATATATGCACAAAATTTCCATAAGATTAAAAAAATGTTGAAACCAAGCATACTCCCCCAATACTACCAAGTTCACTGTGCTGTAAACAAACACTGCTGGGTATGGGTCCTGCCCTTCAGTATGGTTTTTGTACCCAGACACTCAACTGGGGAAAATAATCCTTTTTTTTTTCTTTGTGGGCAGTTATAAATTGGAAATGGCTTCTGAAAGAACACCAATACTCAGGTTCTAAGATCAACAATTGATTAACAACGAGACCTCTTGAAATGGGAAAGCTTCTGTAAGGCAAAGCACACTGTAAATAGGACAAAAAGGTGACCTACAGATTGGGAAAAGACCTTCACTAGCCTTCCATCCGATAGAGGAATAATATCCAAACTATATAAAGAACTCAAGTTAAGAGTTGAAAAAACAACAATCCAATTAAAAATGGTATACAGAGCTAAATGGAGCATTCTCAACAGAGGAATCCTGAATGGCTGAGAAGGCACTCAAAGAAACGTTGAACATCTTTAGTCATCAGGAAAAAGGGTTTTTTTCAAAGGGGAAACTGTGAAGGGAAACAACATTTGAAATGTAAATAAATAAAATAGCGCAGAAAAAGAGAGAGAGAGAGAGAGAGAGAGAGAGAGAGAGAGAGCGCCAACTGACATTCATAGCCAGATAATCTAACTGGATAGTATTTCTTGGTATCTTTACTCCAGTCATCCAAAGAACATACTTTATGAGTAGATTAAGAATCTGGGGCACTTTTTTTAAACAATGTACATTCTGTTTATGAACATTCTTGATGATATTTACTGATATGGAGATTGACACAAGGCTTACTTAAGCTAGGAAGGTAAAATATTTGTTATTTGACACAAGAAATATTGACATAAATTAAAGAACAAAATATTGTGCAAGATAAACAGAGAAATCAGAAATAGAAGGCCTGGGACCCAAATGATGTAAGATTGTAGGGACAGGAGGAGGGAAATAAAGACATTACACAAGGATTCAGTCATAAGGCGTGGGGAACGCCCGTATCACAGTCATGGAAAGACATGCTCTTCATTGGCTCACAAACTATCAGTTCTGGTGTCCATGGTCATGTGCTATTTCTTTAGATAGCTCTAGAATAAGCAGCTTTTGAGTGATCTTTATGCATACCTTCTTTTTTGTCTCTCTCTGCTCTTCTGCACTTGTGTATTTACAGCACAGAAACTCATCTCAAGGTAGAATGACAACAGATACAGAAAATCCATGCTGAAAATTTAATATAAGTGAGGCCAGAATAGTGGAGTCCAAAAGATGCTGATAGACACAGAAGAAAACTCTACCTAACCATAACTCCAGAACTGCTGAATTCCACTAAAAAAAAATGCAAGAAGCAGAACATATTTCCATGTGTGTATTGTGCCACCAAAAAATGTACATCAACTCTCAACTATGTGAGATTCTAATGTTTAAAAGAAAATAAAGAATCAAAAGAAACTTAAGTATGACAGCTAAGCATTATTGATAAAAAACAGAAAGATTTAAAGAGAAAGTAACATGTATTTCATAAGAAAAAAAATCTTTGAAAATAAAAATTATATACATTTAAAGAATTACAATAAATGTCATATATGACACTATAAACTATAAGACAGATATATGAGTTTATTAAATAGAGAAATATAGTAAACAAGAAATCCAATAAATGAAAGATAAAAGGGGAAGAAATGGGTATTACTTCTCACAAGACATGAGTACAAAGCAATATGTCAAAAGTAAATTAAACATCTATAATTATACAGCTTCATGTATAATAACTATTTACCTTTATAAAATACTTTTGAAACAACTGGCCAGAAAAAGACAATAGCCATGTGCAAATTTGTCACATAGAAATGGTAATGCAGAATTCTCTGTCTGTTCCCAGGCTTGCCTTAGACTTTATAGTTTTAAAGCTTACTTTTTCCTGGTTATTTTGGAATTCAAGACCTACAAGAATATAGTTTTGTTAATGATAAGTGTTTTTGAGTTCTTCATACATTCTAGATACTCTGTCAGACATGAAGAATTTTTGCCATGTTGAAGAAGTCCTTGCATTTAAGCAATGCTGTCTTTTGCTGTCTAGTGTTCAGGGGCATTTATTGTTTATTAAAGCCTGTGTTCTAGGAAGACTATTCAGGAAGTCCTTTACCTTGCCAATGAGTTCAAGCACATTCCCTACTTTTTCTTCATGTTAAAAGGTAATCTTGTATCTCTTGATTCATCAAAAAATGTGTGTGTGTGTGTGTGTGTGTGTGTGTGTGTGTGTGTGTGTGTAAGTTGGTTAAGGTGATTGATGTTAATCTTATTCTTCCATATGGAGCTATCCAGTTTGATCAGTATTTTATGGAAAAATTTGTCTTTTCCTTTCCAATGTGTACATTTGCTTTTGTTAAAAAACAGAGGTCCATGGGCCTATGGACTTACACCCAGCTTTCAACTCTGATTGATCAATATGTACATTTTTATTTCAGTGTCCTGCTCTTGTTATTACTATAACTCAACTGTGTTCTTAAAATCAGAAATGGGGGTATCTACCACAGTTGTTACTTTTATTTATTTATTTTTTTCTGTTAAGGATTATTTTACAAGTTCTGTATTCTTTTTGGTTCCATATACATTTTTTTTCTATTAGTTTTTGTGAAGAATAATTTTGGAATTTTGATGGAGATACTATTGCTTCTGTACATTTCTTTTGATAGGATGATTATGTTTACAATATTCGTCCTACTAATCCATGTGCATGGGAGATGTTCTGGTCACCTGAGGCCTTCTACAGTTTCATTTTCAATTATGCAGGATACATAATGTTACATAGGACTATGAATTTTCCTTCCTTTATTAGAAATATTTACTTGAAGAAGTGTCATGCATTCAAACTTGATCAGATGAGATATGGGAAAAAATGTGGGTGGAGATACAACTGAAGATCATTGATATATCTTTCAGATCTGAAAACCTCTAAAAGAAAACAGATGGACTAGGAGAAAATGTTTGAAGAAAGCAGTGATTGCACTTTCAAAATATTTAGTCACCAGTATTTTTTAAATAGCAAAGACAAAAGTACATCTATTTCAGGATGAGCTAGATGAGTCAACTCTCATTTTTTCTGCCAGAAACTTCCTAGAAAGTAGTCAGAGAAATCCTACACAAGAGCTGCCAACCATTTAGAAAGAGAAAAAGAAAAAGTGGCTTAATATTAAAGAGTACCCTTGATTGCACAGAATTTAAACCAAATCATTACATTCATTTTGAGCTAAATTTCATGTTTAAAAAATACTCTAATTTTATTCCTGATTGCTCATATATAAAAAGTGGAGTCTTTTCATACAACTGTGTAAGTTCAGATGGTACCTTTCAATCTGAATAACAAGCATCAGTCACTACCAAAGATAGTAGAAGGGCAAATGTTTATGATGATGTCATCGATGTATTTTCTCCCAAACTTAGCCATGACACTGGAAAAATAAATAACAATACATATTTACACCTGAAATATTTTGAGGGATCACTTTTAACATGTTTACAATAGAAAAAATATTTAATTGTGAGCAGAATGTCTTTGTAGACAATTTATTTTAGATCATAATTAACTGAATTTATGATTACCAAAAAATGTTTTTTTCACACTTGTTTTAATTATGGTCTAATCACTCAGTTCTGGTTTGTCAGAAAAGCAGAAGATATTTTCTAAAGAAAATAACTTTGTAGAATTTAAAAGTAATGTTTCAAAGTAAGTACATTTAGATATCCTTAAACACATATTGACTGAAGTGTTCCTCTTCTGATTTAGGTCAGAAATCAGAACCCACTAACCAGCTTGGTTTTTAACATTTTACCATCTCACAGCATGGTGATATTACACAAGCGTTTTCATGCCACAATCACTTGCTAAATTAAAATGCACACAGAAAATCAACACATTATTTTCTTTTAGATTTCTTGAAAAATATGAACTTAAAACTTTATGAAAAAGAATATATGAAAATCCGTATGTTATTTTTCTATCTTTCTACTTAGTATGAGAATGCTGGCACTTTCCCTTGCCTCAGTTCTAAGTTTTATTATATTATAATCTAAGATTTTTAAGCTCATTTTATTAATATACATTTACCATAGACTTTGAATTTTTATTTGAATAGTTATGGTTTTGAAATTGCGCTTTTACAATTATGTGATACTTTGGGGGCCATTTTATATTTTAGGCATTCTATCATTTGGCTTTATCTCTCTTACATTATTTTTATTTGGAATAATTATAGCAGATTTTAGTTTACAATAAAAATGAGATGAAGGCATAAAGTTAGCTCAGTATACTCTTCTCTCATACAGGCACATGCTGTCCTGTGATGATCATCCAATACCATTGTGGTACATTTACTTCAACTATTCAGCCTAGGGTCACCCATTGCAATTAAACTATGGATCACATGAGGCTTTCCTGTAGCTGCTGCATACTGTATTATTGTACATAAAGACGCTGCCACCATTATGGTACTATTTTTATTTTACAGTTTCATTTTACTTTTATATTTTGAAATATTAGGGATTGGATATAGAGCCTCATAAAGGCTAAGCATGTACTCAGACACAGCTAGATCTCCAGAACTTTTCTTACTTTTGAAACAAAATCTCAACTAAATGTTGCCCAGAACAGACTGGAACTCAATTAGATCTCATGTGTCACCTAATCTTGAACTTTCAATTCTCCTGTGTTAGTCTTCTGCATACCTGTGTTAAAGATCTATTCCATAAGTGCCAGCCATGGAGAAGACAATTTCCAATGTATTAGACACTACTTATTCAGCTCCTCATCCAATTCTTGGTAATAACTACTTATTTACCTTGTTTTCATAAATTTTCCTATCGTAAAAGTCATACCTTTGTAATCACACACTACGTAGCCTTTGAAAAGGTTTCTGTCACTTATTAAATTATGTTTAAGATTCATCTACATCTTTACAGATCTTGATACTTCATACTATTGTATGACTGAATAATTTCACATTATCTGAATGCTCCACAGATTACTCACCTCCCTACTCAATATTGTCTTACTTCAATATAATTTATAAAAATTAGGAATAAAATTTCTATATATTGGTTGCTTTTGGTGTGGATGTAAGTTTTAACTCTTGCACTAATTACTTTCATATCACTGTCTTCAAAATACCTGACAGAAACAAACAGAGAAAAGCAGTATTTATTTTTATCACAGGTTTTCAGAAGATTTAGTTCTATCATGAAGCAATTAGTTCTGCTCTTGATGGCTAGAATGTTGGTTTAAAGCATTTAAAGCCAACACAAATAGTCTTAGCAGCTAGGTAATACATATTGAAAATAAGAGTCCATGAGGAAAACTTCATATCAAATCATAACTATTTTATATAAATACCAATGAACATAATTGCTAGGTTATTTGTTAAATATACGACTAACTTTGGAAGAGACTAAGCTGGGGATAATGGTTCATGCCAGTCTCAGCTCTTGGGAAACTGAGGCAGAAGGACCACAAGTTTGAGGTCAATCTGTTTCCTGGTAAGACTGAACCAAGCCTGCTATGTATACTGAAGAGGCCTAATCAAAACAAATCAATAGAACCAAAAATAATAATTTTGTAAGGAATTTCCAGGAGTTCTTCTAAAGTGGCTTACTTTTGTGCTTCTACAAGCAATGGGTGAGAGTTCCTGCTGCTCATATCTTTTCCTGTATTTAGGTTTATCAGTGTTTTTAATTTCACTGTTTCAATAGATGGGTAAATATGTCATATTGCTGTTCAGTTTATATCTCTCTAATGTTATATGATGTGGACTACCTTTTCATAAACTGAATTACTTAAATGTATGCTAATAACAATATTTGTAACCTCCTATAAAATTTCCTCCATAAAATGAGATCCTAACCTTGAAGGTAACAGGATTCTGAAGTGTGACCTTTGATAAACGGTTAGGTGACTAGAACAGTCCCACCATGAGACAGTAACAGAGAGGTCACTTGCTTTTTTAACCTTGCTAGATAACACCCAAAAGATTATAGCTATTCATCACGAATTGGGCCCCAACCATATATAAAATCAGTGGGCTACTTTGAACTTTGACTCTCAATCTCCAAAACTGCAAGCAATAAATTTCTATTGTTTACAAACCTTTGTCTCTAGAATTTTATTACAAAAGACCAAACAGAATAAGATGCCACTGAGCTCTTTGTTTTATCTTTGACTGTGAGTATTTACGCATTTTGAGGAAACTGACTTACTACTCAATATAAGCATTTGCTAAAAGCAGACAATACCCTATGAGATTATTTTTTGTTATTTTTAAATAACATTTTCTTTTGTAATCAGTCATTTTGTGTGACAGTATAAATGTTTTTGTTTTGTAAAAAGCTTACATCTTATCTATCATCTATCTATTGTCTATCATCTATCTATCTATCTATCTATCTATCTATCTATCATTAACACTTAACCTACTCACCACTAAAGGAAGACAAACTAATATAGAAGATTAAAAATGAATATCCACAAGAGAGGAAAATATATAAATTTTATATTTAAATTGAAGTCTAGATAGTACTAAATAAATATTTTGCCTGAATTATAATAATTAAATGATTGTAGAAAAGATTTAAGATTGTGTAGAAGCTGTGAAAAGGTGGGGCCAAGGAGATGGCCCAGAGGACAATGCTGTTTGCTACTCAGCCTGAGGACTTGAGTTCAATCTCCAGATTACTCATAATGGAAGGGGGAATTGATTTCCCCCAATTTTCTTGCTCACATCAACTGCATGGCATGGATACCTATGCATACACATAAAATGAATAAAAAAATAAAAGTGATTTTATTAAGACATTATAAAAAAGTATTGTTGCTTTAACTATTAAGCTTATTTTTAAATAAAAAGTAACTCTAAGAATGAACAGGCATCCTTGGTAGAGAATGAAGCTATTTAAACAAGGGTGCAAAGCCACCACCTTCACAACCGGGTTTGTGAAGATGATAAGATTTATCATTTTTAGAAACATAAATATTACCAGGATTTCCCAATAAGCAACTATCCCTATAATAATCACTCACTAACAGGTTTGTCTCAACAATACATGCTTTACTTTACCACCACACAACAGAAGCTGTGGATCTCTAACTACTGTGTAGGAACTTAAACACATTGAAAAATTACAGCTTTGATATTAATGTTAAAATACTCAACAAGCTTTCTTATAGCAAGATTCTGATATTGCAACCACAAATACCTCATATGGCCCTTGATATGCTCCTGGTTCCAGTGGAAGGTCATACATATAAGAGTTTATTTCATCATGAATTGTGCTTAATGTTTCTCTTTTTAAGGCACAAAATTATATGACAGGATAGTATAAAGTTAGAGCAGGGGGAAGTTAAGGTAGGTGAGCATGAAGTTGTCAAAGAATAAAAGACTTAGAAAAAAGTTACAATTCAACCGTCTGAAGATCTGACAACTGGTAATTTACTCAGCTATAGTTACATGTTTCATTAACAAAATAAAGGTCATGAATTCTTTGTTAAATAATTAAGGTCAGAAGGAACAAGCCAGCCTTTCTGTTTAGATCTTTTAATATTTTTATTCTAGAATCAACACCTAAAATATATAAAATCATCCTGTTGGGTAATTGAGTAAATATTGTTTTTATCCTTATACTTTGGTACATATGATAGATGAGGGAATCTATGCACGTTTCTAGGATTAAAAATTTACTGGGAAAATAAATCCTTCTGTCAAAGCGGCTCAGGTTCATTCTATCTCAGACCAAAATCCAAGTACACTGACATTTTATCAATTTTAAAACTTTAGTAATGGTTTGCAGATTTGTGTGGCTACTTGATAATTTGCCTTGTGAAATATACTTGTGATTCAATGACTTGTATTTATATTTGAGTTCTTCTCTGTTTGAGGATAAATGCAAAGTTACCAGGCCACATGACATAAAATATTTGAAGACATATACAGGATCTTTGAAGACTCATATTAGATATCACAGCCATATTCAGAGTCTTCTTCCCATGGCCAAATTTTCAACTTGGATTGAAAGTACATATCTCTTGATTAACAATAGCATATAGGACAAAAAGTTTTTTAAAAAGGAATTTATTTTGTGTTTGTGGGAACAACCCTGGCACGGTGGAAAGAAGACCCACGTGTAAGTCCCAGGCGCTGCAGCCTGGACTTGCAGGCTGTCCCTGGGTGGGACAGGAGACAAGTGGGAAGTGACTGCACATCTTCCCATACAGTCTGACTGGCAGGTGGAGGATGTAGGAAGCCTTTGCAGACCCTGCCCATGGGTGAGGGGGGCATTCCCGGGGAATGCACAGTAGCCATCTCCTGTGGGTTCTCTATCCTGGGACACCACAGTTGCCCCAGGGTGTTGCAGAAGGGCTAGCCGAAGTACAGCTGGGGTTCCCACCTAGATGGATCCTTGGGGTGATGGGCTAGGCTTGGGTGAATGGGTACCATCTGGGAGCACTGGAAAGCCCTCTGCAAGAGATTAGGTGGCTCCTTAATTGAGGGCAGGATCCCTCACTTCCCATGGTGGATCCAGATGAAGAGACAGTCCATAATTCTTTTTTCTTTTATTTTTTTATTTATTTTTGATACTTTATTTACATTTCAAATGTTTCCCCCTTTCCAGATCTCCGCTTTGGAACCTCCCCATCCCCTCCCCCTCCCCTGCCTCTATGGGGGTATTCCCCCACCCATCCACCCACCCACTCTCGTATTCCCTCCTTGCCATTCTCCTAATGCCATAATTCTAAGATGTTTATTTTCATCGTATGGAGAGGGGCCTGGATGGAATTGTACTCCCGCCTCTCTGGGAGAGGCAAGGAAGATATAGTAACTGGGAAGGGGCATGGCTAAGCCTCTCAGTGTCTCATTAACATGGGGATAGCTTGGGGATAGCATGCCTCTACCTGAGGAGGGGTGGTACGTGACCATGGCTGGAGTCAAAAGCCTCCTGGGAGTGTTGGTATAAAGTTTCTGGTTCCTTGCAGATTCCACTGGGTCTTCCAGAGTTTTAAGCCTGTGCTCAAACAGGTGCCAGACTGCCTGTCACAGATCACTGCCCCACAGTGTTAGCTATATACACAGGACATTAGGATTATCCTTAAGTTTGGTCAATATACTGACTGAGACTACACTGGATAAATTTATTTCTCCTTTGCAAGCACACATCAGTTGAAGATGGCTTCTTGGTTAGGAATGGGAGCTCATGGCCACTTTTCCTCCTCAATAATGGGACCCAATTTGCTTGAAATTGTGTAGGCCCTGTGCATGTTGTGTTGGCAAATTGTGTTGGCCAGTCTAGGTGAGTTCATATGTGTGCCAGTCTAGGAAGGAGTGAGTTGGTAGAGGGGAAACTATGACCAAACTATATATGTATATTCATATATATAATTATACATATACATATCGTTAATACTATGAAAGATGAATGAATATTCTGAAAACAACCTTTCAGAACATGCACAAGAAGATGCTAAAATAATATTTATTTGGGAAACTATTGCCAATTCAAAATGCATACTGGAGAGTTTAAGGAAGATAGCAAGTTACAAAAATTGACAGATAATAAAAGCAAAATATGTGTTCCTCATTCACTTTCTTTTCTAATTTAAATTATTTTTTTTATTTACATTCCAGTCATTGCTCTCCCTCAGTCATCCCTCACAGTGCCTCACCCCATTCTTCCTCCCCAATGCCTTTGAGAGGGTGCTCTCCCTCTCCCCAACTGACATCAGCCATCCCTGGGGTCTCAAGGCTCTCAATGATTATGCACAACATCTCCCACTCAGGCCACACCAGATAGACCTCTACTACATATACATCACTGGCCTCTGACCAGCCCAGGTTTGCTCCTCGTTGGTGGCTCAGTCTCTGGGAGCTCCCTGGGGTCTGGGTTAACTGAGACTGCTGGTCTTCCTATGGCATCATTCTCCTTTTCAGCTTCTTCAATCCTTCGGCTAATTCAACCTGACGTCAGTCCAATGGTTGGGTTTAAGTATCTGCTTCTGTCTCAGTCAGCTGCTGATAGGGCCCCTCTGAGGACAGTTATGCCAGACTCCTATCTGCAAGCAGACCATAGCATCAGCAGTAGTGACCTGCCTTGGTGCCCCTCCCATGAAATGGATGCCAAGTTGAGCTGGTCGTTGGACTACCATTCCTTCAGTCTTTTCTCCATTTTCAGCCCTGCAGTTCTTTTGGAAAGGAACAATTCTGGGTCTTGAATTTTGACTGTGAGTTAGCAACCCTGTCGCTCCAGCTGAGGCCCTGTCTATCTACTAGAAGTGGACTCCAACAAGTTTCTAGCTCTTGATGATTTCCATTTCATGATTCAAAATATTTTTTTAGAACAGATTTACTCTTTTTAATAATGGAAATTATATAGGATAGATGATATATAGATATAGATATAGATATAGATAGATAGATAGATAGATAATGATTTCTTAGCAATCCTACTTTGGAATCTCATTTTCTTTTTAGATTTATTTATTGATTGATCTTATGTATGTTAGGACACTGTTGTTGTCTTCAGACCTACTAGAAAAGAGCATCAGATCACATTGCAGATGGTTGTGAGCCATTCTGTGGTTGCAGCTCTTAAAAGCTGAGCCATCTCTTAAGCCCACATGCATTATTTTAAAGGTGGTGAAAAGAATAAACAGAAGGCTATGCAACAGTTGGCTGGAGTAAATGCTTAGAAAATTAATGTTTCATCTAAGGTTCATGAGTTGGAATTTGATTTCCATGTAGGCATTATTAAGGAGTTGAGAACCTTTAAGATATGAGGTCTATTTTAATGTCCTTAGGTCACTGGAGACATGTGCTCAAGTGGATTAGGTGGCCCCAGTTTTTCCTCTTCCTCTTTGCTTCAGGGCTTGTGTTACAAGCTGGTTTGCTTCACCAAATATCATTCAGCACCTAACCAGAGGCCCAAAGAAACCCTGAAATCACCAGCTTGCAAGTTATTTTTCTAATAAGTTACTTGTCTTGAAAATTTTATAGTAGTATGAAAAAACTAACACTTATTAAAAATATGTTGGAGATTACTAACAAAGGAAGAAATCACCATAAGGAATAAACATTTCATTAAAACTGAAAATTCTTAATTTGTTTCCTTTATCTTTTAAAAATAATTCTTCCTAGCAATGCTAAAAGGAGAAGCAGACACAGGGATTCTGCCAAGCCTCTATATATTTGACTCTTAGAGATAAGATTGAACAGAATACATGAATAATGTGGTATTAACATTTAAACTATTGAAAATAATTTAACAAGGTTATTTTAAGAGCTGGTACTTAAACCTTATGTTATTCTATTATTAAACTATCCTATATTATTTTTGATTACCATACATAATGAATGCACTCTTTTTATGCAAGAAAAATCTGATAGTTAACAAATCATTGACTTCCTACATCAAAACTAAGTTCCAGAAATTAAATGTAAGTAGTTATTATTAGTATTAAATTAATTAAGGTATATAATTATCTAAAGAAATGGGCAAAACAGCAGGTAATGTGTTAAGATGATGTATGTAGGTTATGATTATGCCAGATTGTAATGAAGTCAAGTTTAAATTTTTAAATACATGTCTAGGACATGCAAGATAGCATGGCCACTGTGTTCAGCAGCTGGCTTACAATGCAGCATGCGTCCCATTCACCTGAGAGCATGTTAAGAGTAGCATTAATATATAAGATCAAAAATTAAAATGACTTATTTCTTTCATGTTCTTAAAGAAATATACCAATGTAAACTAATTAAATGATTTAAAAGAAGATGTGTATAATATAAAATGGCCCTGCACGTGAACCAGGTGCTATAATCACAAGCCTATAGGGTTTGAACTAGGTGTCTTGGTTGGGGGTTTACTGCTATGACCAGACACCATGACCAAAGTAAATCTTATAAAGGACAACATTTAATTGAGGCTGGCTTATAGGTTCAGAGTTTTGGTCCATTATCACCAAGTGGGGAGCATGGCAATATCTAGGCAGGCATGGTGCAGACAGAGCTGTGAGTTCTATATCTTCTTCTGAAGGCTACTAGTGAAAGATTTGTTTCCAAGTAGCTAGGATGAGGGTCTTAAGCACATGCCCACAGTGACACACCTACTCCAACAAAGCCACACCTCCTAATAGTGACACCCTCTCAACCACGTGTTGTATGCTAGCCTAGTGTTAAAAGAAAAATCCTGCCTTCAAATAAGAAAATAAATTAAAGTTTTAAACACAAACAGGATACATCTTTCTCAAATACTTATTTCAGAGTTTACAAAAATTTAAATAATAGAAAAATAGTAAACATTCCATCACAAGAATATTTTGAATGATCTCAAGCTAAGAAAGATATTTTGAACATTATTTTCAAAATCAAAATTAAAATTATTATAATTACACATTAAACCAGTGCTATGTTTTAACAGTATTCTGTTCAATATGGCTACTGCTGATCTCATGTTTATGTTCAGGATTTAAAGTATGCCAAGCACAGATTGAGATATGATGGGAATCTGTCCATTTAATTTTAACATCATTTAGATCACATGTTGAATTAAAACTATTTCTTGTTAGATTTTTGCTTGTTGCACATGGCAAAAAGAATGGCATGCATGATTGGGTTCCATGGCACAAGAAAACTACTTGAGAATCTACTTGAGAAACTGAGGCAGGAATATGAGTTCGAGGCTAATCTGGACTTCATATTCTTTTCTCAAACAAACAACAAACTAATTGATGCCCTATGTGGTAAATATGTTCACTTGATTGCACTGATATGTAACTCTTTATTATTCAGTTGTCAATAATTTCATCACGAAACTGAGGAAATTCTTGCCTACAGATTACATACCATGCATTTTTAGAGCTCTCCCCATCCATATTTAAGAAGGTAGGCATAGGATGAAGTAGACATTTGAAGGAGTTAGCATGCTGTAAAATGAAGTGGAGGGTGAGACTTTTATTTCTGACTTGCCAGGTGTCTTATTGTTCTAGTTGTATTCATCTTCATTTTTATACCATCCTGTATTGTGGGAGAGAATTCCTATTTGTCCAATATTGGAGATTAATAGAGTATCAATGAAGTTTAATACAGCATCATTCATGTTGCTGCTGAAATTTAAGTCCTGAAGCTGAAGCAGAATGAACAACGAAGCAATAGTGTGCTGACTACCCCACAGCCCTTCCTATTCCTTGTTCTGTGCACAGATGTTCTGTGGTCTTGCAAAGTGGATCTACTCACGTGCTGACTCTCATAAAAGTGACAATCAACTCACGACTGGCATGGTCTAAGAAAGACCTGCAACTTCCTAGGCATTCCTGAAATACACCACTTCTAAAGTTGCCATCTGCTTCTGAATGTTTCCATCCTTGGGCTCCTGCTGGCTGGAGATCCATCTTCTCTGTCCTTTAGGCAAACTTCCAACTACATCTGCAATTGTGGGAGCTTACTGGTCTCTCCTTTAACTCTTTGCTCCCCAAAATACAATTTTTCAAATCCATAAATATTACTGATCCCACTGTAAAAAGAAAGTTTAAATAATTTGTCATGTAAGCTTTATAAGGATGGGCAAGGACATAAAATGAAAGATGCTCACATACAAACACAATTTTATTTGAAAATTGTTCCCCTGTTACAATAGTGTTCCAAAGAAGAATAACAGTTTAAACTACAAAGCAAATTAAAATCTAAATACTGAAAAATTCAGGAGTGAAACCATTTTTATTATTTAATATATTATTGTAATTCTGATCTGCAGTTTTGACTAATGAAACAAGTATAGTCTTTTACTTAGTTTTATAAAAATGATTTTAAAAAAATACATGCAAAATTTTAAAGATGTGTCTTAGTCAGGGTATCTATTCCTGCACAAATATCATGAACAAGAAGCAAGTTGGGGAGGAAAGGGTTTATTGAGCTTACGCTTGCACATTGCTGTTCATCACGAAAGGAAGTCAGGACTGGAACTCAAGCAGGTCAAGGAGCAGGAGCTGATGCAGAGGCCAAGGAGGAATGATTCTTACTGGCTTGCTTGCTCCCCTGATTTGCTCAGCTGGCTTTCTCATAGAGCCCAAGACTACCAGCCCACAGATGGTACCACCCACAAGAGGCCCTCCCCCCTTGATCACTAATTGAGAAAATGCCTTACTGCTGGATCTCATGGAGGCATTTTCTCAACTGAAACTCCTTTCTCTGTGATAACTCTAGCTTGTGTCAAGTTGACACATAAAACTAGCCAGTAAAAGATGAAACATTGGTAAGATTTTCAGCACCAAGCTAATTACTTAAAACAAACTTAGATTGATATAATTATTTTCCCCATTGAATTGTATTCTTTATGCTATTCTACTTTAAGGTAACGTGTGTGTGTGTGTGTGTGTGTGTGTGTAAAATACTATCATTTATTTATTTTTATTAATGAATCATTTCTATTATTGTGTTGCTACAAAACCATTATGTAGATAAACTAGTAAAAAATGCACGAATTACCTTCTTGCCCTAAAATAAAATTTAGGACCCGAAAGGAAAAATAAATGCAGTAAAATATTACATTATTGTAGTTCTAACCCTTCCTTAATTTTACATGTCCTTTCTACACACATGTCTGAGCAGTAACTCTTATTTTCCAAGCATGATTTTCTTTCTGGATGAACACTAGGAGAAATTTAAATTGGCAGTATTATGCTACAAGCCGATAAACTGTTGTCTGAAATTTTATTACATCTTAGTCAGTATATATAATTTCTACTATATTTTCTCAGCCTCCATCTTGGGACTATCCAGGCCCAGGCCAGGCCAGAGCCAAGCCTTCGGCAAAAGAGAGTTAGTCCAGGTGTGGGAGAATGTGGCTCCCTCCTCCAACACCCATGACTGAGAATGACACTCTCTCTCTCTCTCTCTCTCTCTCTCTCTCTCTCTCTCTCTCTCTCTCTCTCTTTCTCCCTCCCTCTCTATCCAATCCCACAAGAGAAAAAGAGAGCCACCATTATAGGTGTGTGGTCTGGGAGAATGGAGCTGATAAATAAGTCAGACTAAAGTTTGTGCAATAAACAACTTTGTTCAAAGCATCAGAAAATGTATACTATAAGGGTCGAGACACGAGCAGTCTAAAACCATAGAGGTAAGCCACACATTACAGGCAAGCCACAAATAGTGGCCAAGCTATAAATAGAAAAAGACATTTTTCTGTAAAGGCATGTAAACAACAAATAATAGTCAGTTGTTTTTGGAACAAATCTGGCACTGTGGAAAGAAGACCCATGTGTCTGTCCTGGGCAATGCAGCTCTGGGTGGGACAGGAGGCATGCAGTAAGTGGCCATTCATGTCTTCCCACACAGTCTGACAGGTAGATGGGGCCTGTAGAAAGCCTTTGTGGGCCCTGCCCAAGGGTGGAGGCAGGGCCATTCCTAGGAACATGTGACAGCCATCTCTGTGGGTTCTCTCGTCCTGGGCACCGCAGTCACCACAGGGTGCCGCAGATTGGCTAGTCAGAGCATAGCTGGGGTTCCTGCCTGGACCAGGTCTCAGCAGTTTGGGGTGCCAGGCTAGCTGCTTAGGCTTGGGTGAATGGGAACTGTCTGGGAGTGCTGGGAAGCCCTCGGCAAGAGATTAGACGAGGCTCCCTAATGGAGGGCTGGATCCCTCACTTCCCATGGCGGGTCCAGATGAAGAGACAGTCCATAATTCTAAGACGTTTATTTCCATTGTGTGGAGAATGATGTGGATGGAATTGTACTCCTGCCTCTCTGGGAGTGGCAAGGCAGATATAGTAGCTGGGAAGTGACATGGCTAAGCCTCTAGGTGTCTCATTAACTTGGGAATGGCTTGGGGCTGTGTGGCCCCACCTCTACCTGAGGAGGGGTGGTAAGTGACCATAACCGGAGCCAAAAGTCTCCTGGGAGTGTTGGCTTAACTTTTCTGGTCCCTTGCGGATTCTGCTGGGTCTCCCAGAGTTTTAAGCCTGTGCTCAACCGGGTGCCAGACTGCCTGTCACAGGTCATTGCCCCATAAATTCCCCCTTTTTCTTTTTTAAGAGAGAGGTGTCATTTGTAAAGAAAATTTGTGGTAGGGTGGCAATATTAAAAGAAAACACTGCACAGGTTGGAGGGGTAGCACAGCTAACCCTGAGGGTAAGGAAGGGTAAGGGTGGGGGGTGGGAAGGCCAGGGGTCATTGAATCAATTAATTGTTCCATGGATGGTACAGTTTGAGGGTAGTAACATCAGGTTAAAGCAACATTTGGTTAATCTAGACAGACATCATGGTTTCCTCACTATCACATACCTTCCCCCAAGTTCAGTAGCCATTTGGCTTTGGCAAGAGAGTTCATCTGGAGCTGAAAAGTCTCATGTCTGTCCTCTGTGGGGATGAGCATGTGTCTCTGGAGTCTTTTGTCTGGAAGGAGGCAGCTTACAGTCACAGGCAGGTCCCTGGAGATGGCATTGTCTCTGCTGGATCTGTGGCAGAAAGCTTCTTCAGGTAAGCCTGCAGGAAAATCACAGGGGAGCAGTATCCCAGAAAGGGGATATCTGCATAGGGTGAATAGCAAGTTAAGCCTATGATGGTTTGCTTGGGAGCACATCATGGTCCTGGAAGGCATCTTTTAAGTCTGCTTTACATGGCTGAGGAAGAAAAGTTTTGGGATTGGCCATAACAGTTTGTCTATAAAAAGAACCTGGTTTTTAATTAAGGATTGAAGAAACAGTGATCCACATAGTTGATTTGACCTGTGGAAGTAGATTAGGTGACTTTTGAACCTTAATGAAATCTTAAACAAGTTGGAAGAATTTTTTGGACATATATCATGAATGCTAAGGAGAAAAATAAACATTTAAATAAAGAAGCAAGAAAATTTTGAGTTGAAAAGCACAGAACACTGTTTCAGGTATTCCTGTTAGGGAGAAACAAAGCACTTTTTTTTTCTTTATCTTGGTGGGGCTTTTGGCAGGCTAGGTGAGGGGAGAGGGGTCACTCTACCACATGGAGGGCTGGGTATTCCATTTGTTTTTCTTAGCCTAAATGTAAAAGCAGAAGAAAGGCCAACCTTGAAAGAAATAAAACAAACAAACAAACAAACAAAAACTTAAACAAAGAAACACAGGCTAGATAGAAGAGCCAGTGCCAGAGGAGAAAGCAAGAAGCTCGGTATGTAACCAGGCAGGAGCCACTGCAATGACACTGGGGGAAAGAAACTGGTCTCTTGGTCTACAGGGACCTTAGAAAATCTTGGATAAAGTCTCCAATGGGGAAGCAAGGTGCTAGGAGAGGTAGCTAAACAGGAGCCCTTGTGATGGGGTCTGGGGAGGAGAAATTGGCCTCCTGACCTGCAGAGAACTCAGGAAACTGCAGGTAAAGCCGCAGATGGAGGAGCAAGGAACTTGGGGCCAGAGCTGCTGTGGGGGTACACTTGAAGCTGGGTTTTGTCCTATGTTGTTGGCACCAAATGTGGGAACAAACCTGGCCCTGTGGAAAGAAGTTTTCTCACAAGCACTCAGAATTCTTCAGGACTTCATTCTTGGAGTGTATTCTGACATGAAAGAATACATATTTTACATATGCTTAAAATAAAATTAAAATAATAAAGCATCTGTGTGTATTTGAGTAGTAGCATGTTTGCCTTGGCCACAGAAGGACCTGAGTTCAGTGCAAATCTTGGTTCAAGGATGGGACTGGAAGAACTGTTGCCTTTAGATAGTGATGGAAGTGTAGGAAAAATTCTTTGGAATGGGAAATTTCAATCTTGTTCTAAGAAACTCTTTTATGACATCATATTGATACAGATTAGCTAAGTATCAATCAGAACTGAAAACGTATGTTTCATGCATTCCAATGATAGTTTATATAAAAGAAAAGAGGTTAACTAAATTTTTTTTAAGACTAGTAGTAACATGGATGCCACATGATATAAAATGCTGAGGATAGCCAGGCAGTGGTGGAACATGCCTTTAATACCAGTAGAGGGAGGTCAACCACTGAATTTGAGGCTAGCCTGGTCTACAAGGCAAATTCCATGACAGCCAGGACTACCCAGAGAAAGCCGATCTTGACAAACAGCAACATCAAAAAGCAATGTTGAAGTTGAACTTCGGCTGTACTTTCCTGCAATTTATTTTTAATTTTTAATTAATATTTTTTATAACTTAAACTTCCAGAAAGACTGAAAGAGTCAATCTATCTGATATAAGCCATTGACATAATAGCTTGGGTAAAATGAAATTGAAGTTTGATACCATTTGAAAACCTGAACTTTTCAGTTCTTACAAAAATTCCCAAAGGAAAAATTTAATTTAAATCTGGTGCTAAGGATGTAGATTTAATGTAAAGTATCTGTTTATGATAACAAGGTTTGTGCCCTAGCACATAAAATACATGAGGGCAAAACCCTAGCTTTACATGGTATTTTTACTAGAGAAATGGACAAGTGTCGTAAATTCCTAATAGATGTGATATTCATTTTCAAACTTCTAAGATGAGAAATAATGTTTCCAGCATCCTTCTCAACATTTAGGCTTATTGAATAGCAATTCCCTTTGTATATTAGATACATCGATAAAACTTTTTAAATAATCCAATCAAATCCCTATCACAATACAGTTGTTTCCAGACTGGGTGCATGACCTTAATAAAAACTGTGGTGGGCAAGCACAGTGAGGGCTGTGTAAACAGGGAGTGAACATTGATTTCAATATTAAGCTATTGTATTGCTGATAATGCTTCAGAAAATGTAATTTGCAACATATTTATATAAGGGCTAGAATAATCTGTGGGGTTGCTTTTATTGTTCATTCCTGGCTTGTATCAGTTTTAAGCTATAAAAGCTGATTTCATTCCACAATCACTTATTTGTGCACTAATCGAGATAACAGAAATGCTCTTTTATTTCAACACATTTTAGAAAGCTAAATGGATTCATCATTTGGTTATTATCCAGTCCTGATTCTGACTTGTGATGGGTTTTCATGGAATATAATATAACGCATTCAGAAACATAGGAGAGGTCATATTTAGAAAGAAGTCTACCTAATACATTGGATATTTTATACCTATTTTCTCAATCAGTTGTAACAGCTTAAAGTTTTTCAGAGTCTCATTTAAAACCCAATTTTAACCTTGCTATATTCTAGCCAAAGGTCAATAAACTGTGGCTGACAGAGGTAAGTCAACATTTAGACATTTCAGACCATAAAGTCTCTACTATGTACAAATCACAGGAGTAGGCACAGCTTACTGATCCCAGGGTAGGTTTTTTTGGTTTTTTTTTTTTTTGGTTTTTTGGTTTTTTTGTACAAGTCTATGTTGTTGTATGACTTGTATGAGTCTCTGTCGGGTCAGATTTTAGGAACGAGACACACAGAAGAGAGTTATTTGCCCATGCTAGTCTTAAAGGGGCGGGGGAGAGGAGGGATAAGATGGGGGTTTGTGGAGGGGTAACCAGGAAAGGCGATATCATTTGAAATGTAAACAAATAAAATGATTTTTAAAAATAAAATAAAAATAAATAAGAAACAAAAGCTGCTGTTGAAAACACACACACGCAAAAGAATAGGATTGAGGTGGTTAAGAAAGTCACAAACTATTAACGGCTATTATTGGAACACACTGCATTATTCAGGCAAAGAAACATTTACCATTAGAAACAGGATACAGAAAAAGCAGAGATGCAGAATTAGAAATTATAGGCAAATAAGAGAGTAGCCTGGTGAAGAAAAATAATGTTAATACAAAAGACTATAAATATGTGAATGGTTTTTTGTTTGTTTATTTGTTTCGTTGGTTGGTTGGCTCTGCAATTGGCATGATATTTTTCTCTTTTTTCCTTTTAATGAAAGTAGTTATTTTTTCTCACATAATATGTCTTGATTATGGTTTTCCCTTCCAATACTCCTCCCAGTTCCTCATTACCTCCCCTCTCATTTGGTTCCACTACCTTTCTGAATGTCATTAGAAAAAAACAATAACAAGAAAGTTTATAAGGGATAATAATAGAATAAAATAAAACAAAAACTAACACATTGGAAAAGACAAATAAACAGAAGTAAAAGAGCCCAAGAGAAGGTAAGGAATCAGAGACATACTCCATTGGACACTCACAAATCCCATAAAAAACACTAGACTGGAAGCCATAATGTATATGCAGAGGACTTGGTACAAACCCATGGAGAACCTGGCCGTGCTGCCTCAGTCTCTGTGAGTTCATATGAGCTGATCAAGCTGGTTTAGAGGGCCTTATTAATACAAAAAACCACCATATAAGAGTAATTAAAACTGAAATGTGTGATTATTATTCTCTTTTAAAAATAGGTAATTTCTAAATAAAAAGATCTTATAATTATGAATTAAAGTTTTATAGGGATTTGCTTAGCATATTTGACATAAATGTAGCAGAACTAAGTACCCTGCCAAAGTGTTTATGAATTTTTATACTCTCTACCTACGGCCAACCTTGGAGAAGCTTCACTTAATATTTTAAACTCAAACTACATTGCTTATTTAAACTCAACATCTTGGAAATGTGTATACATATATTCCCTACCAAATGTTTAACTTAGAGAAAAAAAATATTTTTATAGTCCTCCATTCTTTATGAGAAGTTATAATTTTCACAAAATTTTATAAGTACCAATTTAAAGTTTAAATCTTATTTATTTTTGATTACACGTAAATGAGTTCACCTGATTTTATGTATTTACATGAAGCATAATCCAGGTGAGAACATTTGATCCCTTAGAACTTGAGTCACAGGCAATTCTGATCTGTCTAATTTGAGCATTGAGATCTGAACAGCAAGTGCCCTTAACCAAAGTAACCAATCCTTTTTTGGGAAAATTTGTACCTCCTACAGTAAAAGAATCAACTGATATGTGGAAAAGAGGAGGCTCATACTAACAGAACACTGAGGCTAACATATAATTCATTTTTATTAAAAGGATTTTCACCTTGTGTTTTCTAAAGTAACTACATAGGATTGCAAGGATTGTTTCTGTATTTCTCAGTCACATGTAATATGTTTCTGTTTATTCTGTTTTTCAATATTTGGGGGAAGTTGGATATTTCCCTCACTTTGAGATATAGTGATCCCAAATAAATTTTATGTCATGAAAAGAATGCATTTTTAATCATGTTTATTATCAAATAAGGTTAGCTTTGCAGTTTATGATTTAAATATGCTCTTCATATCTGACTTGACTCGTCATGCACACCTCAGAAGCATGTTCTCAAGAATCAGTTCATGTTCTTGATTCTGTTTACATCCTGCTATTTTCCTAGGGATCTTATGATACCCATTGCTTACTAGATAACGTTCCTGTTTGTTTGCTTGTTTGTGTTTTTTGTTGGTTTGTTTTTGTCTTTATCTACTTGACACAAGCTAGACTTATTTGGGAAAAAAAACCCTGGCTCTACATGGTATTTTTACCATCTTCAGTTAAGAAAATGATTCTAACAAATTACCTGTAGTGCATTTTCTTGACTAATGGAACACATGAGAAGGTCCAGCTCAATTAAGGTGCTACCATCCCTGGGTAGGTAGATGGTTCTGAATGGTATAAGAAAGCATCCCATGCAAATCATTCTTAGCAAGCCAGTAAACAGTGTTTGTTCATGGCCTCTGCTTTAGTTCATGTCTTGAATTATTGCCCTGACTTCTCCAGTGATAGAGTGCGACCTGAGTTGGGAGATGAAATAAATCCTTTCTCCCTCACGTTGCTTTTGGTCATGTGCTTTATCATAACAATAGAAATGCCAAGATGATCTTAATCTATTTTCTTGGAAAGCTTCTTAGACTCTTCTGCAGCTGGCTTCTGTTTTATAATAGAAATTTATTAAATGAAATACTTCACTGTGGTAGCTCTTCAGACATCTGTAAATCTCATTATCTACTGTCTGAAATTCTTAAAACTCACTTTATAAGAACACTCATTCCAACTCTTTAATAACAACTGATTTTCTGGTGTTAAAAGTTTCTTCTGAAATCACATCAAGTCAGCCACTCAGCCACTGGGCATTAGGACTACTGTTTCACTAAGAAAATTTCCCTAAGTAGGATTCTTCAACAACTTGTGAATCTAATCATTCCTTCCATTTACATTTAAAAGGTTCCATGTTTTCTTTACTCTGTTATTTAACAATGTCCTAACTCTTATAAAACAGAACCTATTCTTAATTATTTTAGAAACCACCCTTTTCATTTGGTGCCATGAAAGTGCAGCTTTCTTCTACATAGGTTTAGCTTGACTTGTAGAATATTTTGTGTCTCTTTTTTGATATTATCTCCAAATTAGATGATAAATTCCTTAAAAGTAGATTTATGCTTATTTAACACAGGTCAAACATAACAAAGCAGCATCAAGTACCATATTTGAAGATATATACAGTTCAACCTATGACCAAGAGTTCTCAATCAGTGTGCCAGTGTTTCTGCATTGCAGAACGATTTTATTATATAATAATATAATAGTCAAGAGTACCAGTTGAACATTTAATTTTTTCCTGAGATTTGTATGACAAGAAAACCAAAATATTCTTTTAAATGGAAACTCAGAGCTTTAGAATAGGTATTTTATTTTTATTCTAATGCATATAAGATTATGTTGACCCATCTGGTCATAGACAAAAAATAGTTTCATTAACATTGAAAATTTTGATGTAACAAGGATTTGCTATATTCCTCAAAGTCTATGCAGTAACGAATGCTGCTCTTGCCCTTGACAGGATCTGACTTTATGTCACTCAAAAAGGTCTGTGAGCATTCATCTGAACATCTTTGCTGTATACTTCTATTTTATGTCCATTTTGATTTCCAAAACCATTGAGAAACCTTTGCTGTACTCCCTCAGACATAACTGGGAAATGACAAAAAAGGATCTTATTTACCAGTTTGGGCTACTTCTGATGTCCTCAAATAGGTTTAATACCTATTAGTTTCATAGAGGTTGAATTGGTACTGGTGTGAAGTATATTAAAATACATACTTATTTTTGCATGAATTTTTGATTTATGTCATATCCATTGTTAAAATGTATGAATACTTTATATGGACATAAAGATAAAAGCTTTCACCATTGATTTTCTATAGATAAGTCATATGTTTTGTTATGAAAGTACCATTTACAAAAATCCAAGCATCCTCTCCTGATTATGGTTTCTGTTGCTGAAATGCATCACTAAGACCTAAAAACAACGTTGGGAAGGAGGGGTACTTGCTCCCCATGGATTGCTCAAAAATTGCTCAAAAAAAAAAATCTTGTAGAACCCAAGAACACCATCACAGAGATGGTATCACTCACAAAAAGATTGAACCTCCCCAATGAATCACTAATAAGTTCTAAAGGCTTGTCTACAACCTAATCTTATGAAGGCATTTTATCATTTGAGACACTCACCTCTCTAGCTTATGCCACATTGATGTAAAACAAACCAGTAAACATCTAAATGATTTGTTTCTGCCTGAGACAGTAAAAGGCCAGCTTACTTTATTAAAGATGTCATTTATGGCATTGCCATATAATTCTCAATATATATTCTTTAGTTTTAATCATTTTAAAAGCTCATTTAGCATCTATCAGCATAAAAACATAACCTCTCTTGCTTTCACATATAAATAAACTATAGCAGTATTACCTAATGAATGCTTTAATCTATCCACTCCCATATATCCATGATACAAACAACTTATATGACTTTCATTGAAAATTACAAATGAATGACTCAACCGAGAAATATATTTTCATATGAGTAATGAACTAAACAAACAAATATCAGGAAGAACATTAGTGAACATTTCCTCTTAAACTTCCCGCAATTCTTGGCTGCCCACTAGATTATTAGTTTAGCACAGCCACACGCAAGATATATTAATCAACTGTGGCTCCAGTTCTGCTCCCTTAAGTATGTTGCCAACTTAGTAGCTGAGGAAACATAATGAGGTCAGAGTTAATGATTTGTGAACAGAGCCTTCATAGACCTGTGTCTATGTATGTTGGTATAAAACAGCTGTGACAGTTGTACTTTTCAATCTGTTGCATTACTTTAGACTATTACATTATTATCATTCTGGTATAATCATTTATTTATTGTTTGTATGTGTATATGTGTAATTGTGTGGTGTATGTATATGGACATATTCATGTACATTTATATATACATTCATGTGGGTATATGCATATATGTATGTGTGCCTCTGTGTTTGTGTGTGTATGTGTGTGTGTGTGCGCATTTGTGTACAGCAGAGATAGTATGTATTGTTCAATCACTATCCACCTTATTATCTGAGGCAGGGACTCTGACTAAACCAAGAATTCATAAATTTGGATAGGCTGGGTGTTCAGCATGAAATAGGGACTCGACTTTATCCATTTTTCTAGTACTAGGTCTGCATGTACCTGCCAAAGTGACCATTTTTATGTGAATACTGACAATGTGAGCTCAGTTCTTCATTCTTGGATGCTCTGTTAACTCAGCAATATCTCTAACCTTCTCTTTGTCTACTCATTTTATCACATTTATTGAGAATCTATTTAGAGTGAAGGATATTGACATTAAGAAGAGCTTGCTGTCAAGTGTTCTACACCCTCATGATAAAAATAGTGAAGGATAAACAAACCTGACATACTCTCTCAACGTATCTTTTCTAAATGTAATGTACATTCATCAGCATCCAGGAGTATAGGCACCATACCTCACCAAGACAGCACAGTACAGCTGTCCCTAGTGGAATGGGTGAGGGTAAGCTGACCCTGAGGGCCTGAGAGCAGGAAAGCTAATCCTGTCTTTTGCCAGCTGCAGCATTGGGTGAGCTAACTGGGGCAGTGCTGGAGAGCATGCCCTGGTGGACTGGATATGAGAGAGCTAGCAGGATGACTAACTCAACTACCTCCCAGGCCCACTGCTGGATGAAGCCCCTCAGGAGACATTTAAATCATTCTAGGTTCCTATTGCAAGCATAGAGAATATCATTAATAGTGTCAGAGTTTGACTCTTTCACATGGGTTGGGTCTCAAATTGGGGCAGTCATTGGTAGGCTATTCCCTCATTCTCTGCTCCATTCTTATCACTTCACATATTCTAGACAAGACAAATTTGGGGTTGAAGATTTGTGAGTGGATTGATATCCCCCTGCATCCTCTGGAAGTTCTGCCTGGCTACAGGAGAGGGCCACTTCAGTCTTGATCTCTCTCTCTGGTAGGACTCTCAGCTAGGTTCACCCACATAAACCGCCAGTATCCTTCCCTGTCTCAGGACTCCTGCTAGTCACCACAGATGCCCCGCCTCAGTCAATTTCCATTCTCAGTCCCAGCCTTCTCCTGCCCACTCTCATCTCACACCTGATTGCCATCCCTGTTCCTTTTCACACTCTCTTACCCAGTTCCCTCTCTTTATCTACTTCAGATGAATATATAGTTTCTCCTTCTGAGTGAGACTTGACCATCTTCCCTTGGGACCTCATTATTACCCAGTTTCTTTGCGTCTGTGGATTGTATCATGGTTCTGTTGCACTTTATGACTAAGTCCACTTATAAGTGATTATATACCATATATGTCTTTCTAGTTCTGGTGTTACCTCATTCAGGATGATATTCCCAATTTCCATCAATTTGCCATGAAATTTCATGATGTCCTTGTTTTTAGTAGTTGAATAGTATCTCTTTGTGTATATATTCCACCTTTTCTTTATCTATTTTTCGGTCAAGGGATATCTAGGTTGTTTCTATTTTCTGACTATTACAAATAAAGTTGCTATGTTGAGCATGTCTCCTTGTGGTATAGTGGGGCATCTTTTGGGTGTATACCCAGGAGTCGTGTGCCTAGATCTTGATGTAGAACAATTCCCAATTTTCTGAGAAACTTCCAAATTGATTTCCAAAGAGGTTGTACAAGTTTTTGCTCCAACCAACAACAAAGGAGTGTTCTCCTTGCTACACATCCTGTTATCACATATGTTTTTGATCTTAGCTACTCTGAAAGGTGTAAGATGGAATTTCAGGGTAGTTTTGATTTGCATTTCCCTGATGACAAAGGGCATTGAACATTTAAATGTTTCTTAGGAGTTCAAGTTCCTCTGTTGAGATTTCTGTTTAGGTCTGAACCCAATTTTTTAAATTGGGTTATTTAGGTAGTTAGTGTATAATTTCTTGAGTTATTTATAAATTTTAAATATTAGCTCTCTTTCTGATGTAGAATTGGTAAAGATCCTTTCCCTATCTGTAGGCTGCCCTTTTGCCCTTTTGATATTATCCTTTGCTTTACAGAAGCTTTTCAGTTTCATGAGGCCCCATTTATCAATTGATGATATTAGCGACTGCGACATTGATGTTCTGTTAAGGAAATTGTCTCCTGTACCAATGCATTCAAAGCTGTTCCCCATTTTCTCTTCTACTTGATTTAGTGTATCCACTTTAATGTTGAGGTTTTTGATCCACTTGAAATTGCATACTTTGCAGGGTGATAGATATGGATCTATCTGCATTCTTATGATGAAAAATTATGATCAAAGAAAGATTTGCATGCAGTTATGGATTAGAGATGGATACACTGAATATTATTTGGTAAAATAAAGAAAAGTTATGATATTAAGTATGGGGCAGCATGGTCATCTGGAGACTCATTAGCATTAAATAATAAGGATTGTAATAATAAATAATATCAATCTATGAATAAAATAGCATAATAAAATGTATTTCTCTTTTATGACATTTTACAACATAGAATTTTAGACTCAGTGATCCTCAAAACTTTAAGTGGCATACTTAATTGTTTTATCTTGCTTTTCTGTCTCCAGAGCCTTAGAATATTCTTAATGCAAGCAAGAATTTGAGGAAAATATATTATAGACAACATGCTAGAAGTCACTTTCACACATATCTCATGCTTGCATCTCAGGAATATGACCACACTCAAGCATAAGATGCCTAGGAAATGAAGCCAGCAAGTGTTACCATTGGGGTCTTTACTCTGTGGAATATTCCATTTTATCATCTGATAGTTATCTGTAGAATTACAGCACAGAACATTGTGAAAAGAATGTATGAGCATTGGGAAGTTCTTAAAGATTAAGAAAAATAAGCTAAATATTTTATGATGCCCTATAATTTTATTTTAAAATATTTGTTTTAATTTTTGAACCATTTAGTTTGCTCAACAGAAAGCCATCCCAAGAAGTGATATAGATTTAGAGTAAATAAATAAATTGAGGATAAGATTAACATTTCTTAAATCCAATGTTCAGAATGACTAAGTTTAGAATGACTCAATCCTCTTGACATTGATGCATCTCTGAGAGAGAGCCAAAAATGTATCTTTCACACAAGGAGAAACAAACAAACAAAAAATATTGGCCCTCATGAAACATCTGCTTGTGTGTTTGAATTAAATCATTAACAAATTCTCTTCTACTAATTGAGGTCGACAACTCACCAGTAAATAACCACTAGAATCCTTCAGTAACTTATTCCACTTCTGTTGTTACTACAGAATTATACATATGTAATTCTTTTCTGATATAAGATAGGCAAATATGAAGTTTCTCTTGAACAATGAGTCACAAACAAAATATAACAGCATGGGTCATTTTAGAAGAAACTTACAGTATAATTTCTTATTATATAATGCATATATGAATATATGTATGTATGTATACATGCACATATGTATTTATTTTACTAGTGCAATAATCAGCCCTTTCTCCAAAGAAAGAGCTGTTAGGTGAGCTCATGACTACCAGAGTACTGTTACTTTAAGGCCTTTCAAAGGAATAATCCAAGAATTATGTGATCATGTTAGCCAATATTTATATATGCATGGCTACATTGTATCTACATGATCATCGATATGTTTTTGTTTTCTCTTCTTTTCATTTTTATTTTTGTTTGTGAAGTAAATTTTCTAAGCTCAAGAAACTAGTTTTTTTGTAGTAGAGGCAAAATACCACAAAACCAAAACTAATGTAACAGCATATGAGAAAACGATGATTACTCATGCCGAGTACAAAAACATACTTTCCTAATAAAAAGAACTCTACCTGTAGTCCTATAGAAGATTTAGTTCTTTCATTATTTAGTTATTTATTTTAAATTATTTTCATACCATATATTTTGATCATTTTTTCCCTTTCCTTTCCTTGTTCAAATACTAGCTACAACCATACGCAGCACAATGGATGCCCAAATCAGCAATGGCTACAGACTATTGCCAAGGCTATTGATTACTCTATATAACCTGATTGTAAGGCTCAATTGGTAGATATACAGCTTATATAAGCTAAGAAACATGGATAATATGAGCTGGTGCTGAACTTGAAGCCATATTCCTATGAGATAAAACCATGCTTCACACTAAAACATCCAAGAACCTGAGCCTATATAGGTCATGGGCTCTAGGGGAAATCTACTAAAGGACAAAGCAATAGAATAGCTGTGAGGATACAAAACCATTTATTTTAAGCTTTATAAAAGAGTTACTGACACATTTTTTAAAATAATTTTTCTTTTTTACTATTATTAATCATCCCATTCATTTATATCTCAAATGATATCCTACTTCCCATTTATCTCTCCAACACCACCCCCATCTCACATCTGCCAATCCCCCTCCCTTTTGTCTGTATGAGATTGCTCCCCCACCCACCCACACTTTCCTGCCCCACCCCTCCAGCATCCCCCTACTCTGGGGTATCAAACTTCCCAGGGACCAAGGGCTTCTCTTCCTGTTGCTGTCGGGCAAGGCCATTCTCTGCTACGTTTGTATCTGGAGCCTTGGATCCCTCCAGGTACACTCCTTGGTTGGTGGTCTAGACTTAGGGAGAACTGGGTAGTTAGGCCAGCCTATGTTGTTCTTCATATGGGATTGCAATCCCCCTCCACTCTTCCAGTCTTTCCACCATCTCCCCCACCACCGTCCCGGAGCCCAGTCTGATGGCTGGCTCCAGGCATCCGGATCTGCATTGATCAGTTGCTGGCAGGACCTCCCCAGGAACTGCCACACTTGCTTCCTGTCTGTGAACACCTCCGCAACAGTGTTAGATTTGGTGTCTGCAGACATGGTGTATCCCCAGGTGGGGCCGTTCCCAGTTAGCCCTTCCTTCAGTATCTGTCCCGTTTTTTGTTCCTGTTCGTCCTTTGAACAGGAACATTTCTGTGTTAAAACCTTTGAGGTATGTGGGTGGCCCATGCCAGGACCAGTGGCCGTGCCTACCTTCTGGAGGTGGTCTCCACAGTTTCTCTCTCCCTGTTCTCTACACATTACAGCTAAAGTCAATCCTGTTGGGTCCTGGGACCCTCTAGTTCCTCATCTCCCCATGCTATCCACTTTCATTTGATTTCCTGACCCTCTGTACCTCTCTCTCATCTCCTCTAAATTCTGATACTGCCACCTTTATATTAGGTACTTATAGCACAACTTTAAGATTAGGTTACCAAAAAATATTAGATTAAGCCTCATTTGCAAAAGATATGATCAGATTATAGAATTAACGAAAAAATATTTTAATTTATAATCAATATAGGTAAATAAATTAAAATAAGAATGAACATATTTTCTTTTCTTGAGCATGAATCCAGCTCCTGTTTACGTAGGTAATTTCTTGCTGAGACAATTTGGCCTCTAGCCAGATTACAAACTTTCTAGTCATGGGTATCCTTACTCTTTTGTGTTCATCATCAGAATCTACCCATTCTAAGATGAGCTATTTGTGGTATTATTGGCTTTGATGGATTTGGGAAAAGAAAATAAGAGAGGCAATATATACATATGTGTGTGCATACACAAACTACAAGCCAAACATGTGGAAGTAGATGGTTTTAAGACCTACCTAATCGATATTTGATTTTAACCCTAAAACTGAGTTTTGTCTACCTACTCAAGGCTTTTGATAGAGGCTCAAAGATATTGACAAATGCATGAAAGAGGGTAAGGAGGCAATAATTATGAGTGTAAATAAAATTAAGTTTATGAAAAAAGATTTATTCTTTGCAACGATGAAAGCACAAATTATCATTGTAAACAGAGTGTTGGGAGAGTAACTGTGTACACATAAATTTGATTTATGACCAGGGCATATTGCCTCATTAAATTGGTCATTTTATTGTTGAGTGCAGAGTCTATACCCTTAACAACTACATTTTTAAATGCAAAAACATTATGCTTAAACCAATGAAAGTCACCTTACATTATCTACTTGATTGAAACTAAATATGCTCTACTTGTTTTCTCTGCACCATTAATTAATCCAGTTCACGCACAAACACCCACATTCCAGCTGTTTTTTCCCTTTCACAGTGAGAACAACTAATTTCAGCAGTTGAAAGTTTAGTTATGCAAGTTTAAATTATCAACACTATTAAGTGACTAGTCAACCATAAAACTATACAAAGTCAGTTGATTGTAGTCTAAAACATGAAACTGAGGGACGTCGTATTGAGTCAAACATCACATAATCTCACTTAAACATGACAGGTAAAAAGTTAATCTCATAGGCAACCCTAATTACTAGAGTCCGGGAAGAACGTGGGTGGGTGCAGGGATGGAAGCCAGATGTAATAGTGTGTAGTGTAACCATGGCTGAAAATAATCCAGTGAACATTTCTAAATACCTAGGAGAAAAGATTTTAAATGCTCTCAACTCATACAAAAGACTACCTTTTTTTAGATGAAGAGACATGTAAGTCACCTAGATCTGATAAATAGATGTTGAATACATTTTGAAATGTTACTCTATTTCCTGTAACATTGGAATTTATGTAGATATATCTGGTAAATATGAAAGAGGTCAATTTAAATTACATTTTATTTTATAAACATAGATGAATATGGTCACATTAAATATTTGAATATAATATTGTATAGAAATATATGTAAATATTAAGTAAATAATTCTTGTTTAAGCAAAGTAATTTTCAGAGCAGTCTGTTTACTTCCATTCAATTAATTATGCAAAAAGGCAACAGCTATGGAGAGAGAGAGAGAGAGAGAGAGAGAGAGAGAGAGAGAGAGGTTAGCATGTGGGATGAGAGATAAAATCCATCCTGAAGAGCAATGTACTGTGTTCTGACTTCTCCCTATAGGATCTGCCTCCTTTTTTCTCTGAGATTAGTGAATTTTTATTTTTCATTCATAACAGAAATGACATTTTATTATGCATATGGTAGTAAAGGTCTTGGTTGAATCCACTTAGAGTCACATCAGTAGAGAGAATATAAGCTGCAAGCCCAGGAGGATTGAACTGATAAACACACACACACACACACACACACACACACACACACACACACCACGAGAGAGAGAGAGAGAGAGAGAGAGAGAGAGAGAGAGAGAGACAGAGAGAGAGAGAGAAAGAGAGAGAGAGAGAACTGTAGCCATATGGAAGACAGGAAGGAAATTAAGAAAACACTTTTCTTTCCTTCTAATTGCATTATTCTATGCTCAACCTCCAACCTGTGTCTGAATTTTTTTCTTTTGTAATAAACCACATTTATAAATTATTCCTTATTTTACTTTATTTAAACTCTCACAATTTGACCAATGAAACTGTAAGTCGGATAAGGTCCCTGACGTCCAGTCTGAAGACTTGCTTTCGATGCCTGGCATCTACATGGTAGAGGGAACCCCTGCAATTGTCCTCTATTTTGTAAGAATTGGTGCTGTGGCAAGTGTGCCAGCATTCACTCACTCCCACAAATACACACACACACACACACACACACACACTCAACTTGCACACACAGTATAATAAAATTTAAAATCTGAGAACTATACTATTACTATCAATTTAAAATAAAAACGTTATCTCTTACATAAATGGAGAAATACTTGAAAACTCATGAGTATCATCTCTGATTTAAAAGATGATAGTAGGAAACCAAAGAAAATGAAAAACTAAATGGTGCTTAATGAAGACTAGGTTGGTGTGTTCTAGGAATGTAAAATCACAGCTGTGATGAGGCAAGGCCTATGAGCCAGTAGACAGGGCAAATGCCAACCCTGAAGGGTAAGAGTGAAGCAAGACCATACAGCACTTGAGGATTAAGGGAGGTTTGAAATTCATATTTCATTTCTTATTTTCACTGTTTATTCCTACAAAGACATTAAAATATTCTCATTCTAAAGGAGATAAATGTGTAATAGTTATTTTCATTGACTGGCTGCTTAAAAAGTAGATTTTCCATTAAAGGCACATAACTTTCAAACGTAAATCATTGATTTTTTTTTTAAATTCTTTAATCTTTTTTTACAGTCCAGACTTTATCCCCACTCCTGGTCCACCCTCCGACGGTTCTACATCCCATACCTCCTCCCTGTCCCCATCACCAAGAGGATATACCCATCCCCCAACTCCCACCCCAAGAGACCCACCCACACCCTGAAGCCTCCATTCTCTTGAGGGTTAGGTCCATCTTCTCTGACTTAACCCAGACCCAGCAGTCCTCTGCTGTATATGTGTTGGGGGCCTCAAATCAGCTGGTGTATGCTGCCTGGTTTGTGGCTCAGTGCCTGAGTGATCTCGGGGTCTAGATTAGGTGAGATTGTTGTTGTTCTTCCTACAGGGTCATCCTCCTCCTGAGCTTCTTCCAGCTGTTCACTAATTCAACCACAGGGTGCCCCAACTTCTGTCCATGGGTGGGTGTAAATATTTGCATCTGACTCTTTCAGTTGCTTGTTGGTCTTTCAAAGGGCTGTCATGATAGGCCCGTTTTTTGTGAGCATACCATAGTCTCAGTAGTAATGTCATGCCTTGGGGTCCCCTTGAGCTGGATCCCAATTTGGGCCTGTCACTGGATCTCCTTTTCATCAGGTTCTTCTCCATTTTTGTCCCTGCAGTTATTTCAGACAGAAACTATTCTGGGTCAGAGTTTTTGACTCTGGGACAGCAACCCCATACCTCCACTTGATGTCTTTCTGCTGGAGGTGGACTCCACAAGTTCCCTCTCCCCATTGTAGGGCATTTCATCTAAGGTGCCTCCCTTTGAGTTCTGAGAGTCTCTTATCTCCCAGAGCTCTGGTATATTCTGAAGGGTCCCCCAACCTCCTACCTCCCAAGGAATCTTTTTAACAAATAAGCATTTATGAAATTCTACAATGCTAACTGTGATTATTGAAAAACTTAAAGATAACAGCAATGAATTTAAAGATAGCATGGGGTCAGAACAGCTGGAGACCACGAAACTTAAGCCAGCATACACTGCTCATGTAACTTCAATTACTTAAGCTGTAGTTAATGTAAACAAACCCACTTCTCACTCTTCTAGGACATCGTTTAGTTTAAAACCTTTGAATGTGTATACCAAGCAATGGACAATCTGTAGCAATCGGTAACAATCTTTCTTTCAGCCTCAGAAAGAAGAAGAACAGGTCACACCCCCCCAAGCTAATTAAAAAGGTTAATAGTAGGTTTCTTCGTTCATTCTAAACCCTTTGTGATTTTCCTGCTGCTTATTTGTTTTTAACAATTACATCTGTTATTAGTAAAGAGGCAGGTAGAATATTTCACCTTCAATATACTTTTATGTTCTTTTCCAAAAGATATATTAGAAACCCAGATTTTTAAGGCTATGATTTAAGATTTGGTGACTTAGACACATATTATTATCCCATGGTAAAACTTTTTTTAAATATATTAAGCTTTCTAAAAAAATTTCGTGTTTGTTAATATTGCTTGATCATTATTTATTAGTACGTGTTAACTGTCCTTTTCATTTAATTACTTCAGCCATTTACTCATGATTGTCAAAATACCATGTCAATCTGTTAAATCAAAACAAATAACAGCTAACAAGATTATTACATTTCATTATTCTTGATAATTTTCATATTGAAAATTTCTTAAACTTTCCTAAGTTAGGTAGTTTAGGCAGAAGAGTCATGTTTTCAATTTTGGACATTTGGACAGATGAGTTCATAGAAAGGAATACATGTATTGTATTTTCTAAAAATTACCCAAGAATTAAAACCTTATTAAATTAATTACACATAAAAAACAAGGTCTTTATATAAGTTTTATTTATTTTCTTTAATGAACATATATATGGACACACTTAATTGACAATGCAGACTCAGTTCTGGCTGGCATTAAAGTAGTTAGCCACATGCATTTTGTTTCATAGTTCTTTAAAAACTATATTAATTCTGCACAGAATTTACTAATTGTATATAGCATATCTAAAATGCACATGATTTTAATTTATGAATAAGAATATTTTAATGTTTAAAAATATATTTCTATTTCTTGAGTTGGAAAAAGTGTACTGACAGGTTTATTTAACACAGCACTGTCACAAATTTCACTGTATTAGAAAAAAAATCTATGAAGCAATGCGTGATAAAATTAAAGTCAAGGGCATGTATAGCATTTATTGTATATCAATTAATCTAATACCTTCATAATATCAGCTAAATTAATTTTTAAAATATTTTGTGGTAATAGATATCATTATTTGGTTTTGAGGTAAGAATACTGTATATTACAGAGGTTAAACTATTTTATCAGTACTGATAATTAGCATTGGCATGCACAGGATTCAAGCCCAAAAAAGCTGTATCCAAGCTCTCCCCTGTTATGTTCTACTCACAATCTTTGATCTTTACATCACCAATACATTCTCAAAAATTATAGCCATTCAATAGGTTGAATAATGAATGCATAAGAACAGAAAATTGAATCAAGAAAAAAGACGTTACAAGGTCAAAACACAAAAAGACTTTAGTTTATCTGGCAAGACATTTAGTTGGTTTGTTCTCTATCGAGTACCACTGACATTAAAATTATAATAAAGAAAAAGATAACAGTGAACTGTGGGAGAAATTATCTTTCTTTATCAAAAAATATAATAGAAATCGGACCGTGTCCTTTTAAAACACTGAAAGAAAAAATGTACAGCAACAGTCTCTGGTTTCTGTACCAATTAGGTACCCTTTATTACAACTCTACTCACAAGTGTAGTGTGATTAATCTTTGCCCCTTATGTAAATTAAGTTAGCTTGTGGGCACCAAAGAAAAATGGTCCATAAATTGCAGCTTTGAGATGTTAAGGTCAAGACTGAGTCTGTGTGGAATAACAGGAGAAGAGAAAAGTGTATCCTGGGTGTCTGGGTAGAAATAGCTTAAGTGTAAGCAAAACCATATCCTCTTTCTCAGATTTATCCAACATGTGAGTCATAACTTTATTAGCCTCTAGAAAAACAGAAACAACTTCTACACTACTTGTTTCTTTAAGATGTCCTCAGTGTACAGAGAAAGGCAAGCAAAATATAAAGACAAAAGTAACAGGTCAATGCTAAATATGTTCTGGGAGCTCAGTGTATCACCTGTCAGATAGCATGATAACAAATTTGCAATATTTAGCTTGATCATACTAAGTATAATGAAACTGATTAAATCTCTAGTGTATAATTACTTTGAATAAAATGACCATATGCCAAAGTCTAAAGTAAGATCATCGTTCTTTTATTATCAAGTACTCATTGCCAGTGTTTTAAACTTGACTGATAAACTAAGCACAAAATGACTACCACTGTGTTTTCACAGCAAAATGCACAAGAGGAATCAGAGCCGTAAAGCTCATCATATGCCAATTGAGACTGAAGATAAATAAAAAAAGTAAAATAATGAAATAAGCAATTATGTTGAACCCAAATGAAGCCAAGTTGTTTGAACAAGAATTGAGGGGCATGAAGTTCAAAGCAAGAAAAGTAATGTTTCTATTTAACATTACTTATCATTATGCCTGTCTGCCATGTTTTCTACCCAATACCTGAAAATAAACTGTGGCTAATAGGACTAATGATAAGAGCATATGCACATATGTATATTTATTGAAATAAATGGGCTAAATAATACTAAAATGTTTGAAATAAAAATTACAAGTGTGCTCTATGAATCAAAATTAATAGAAAAAGTAATTTTATTTCATTTTTATATACACTTTAGATGTCATCATCTTAAAATACAGATATTTTCTACATTATTATATATCTTCTACATTATTATATATTTCTGTTTATGTGCTCTATCACAGATTATAATATGAAACAGTTTCTTTTATGGCATAAAAAAGCATGCTTGCTCTAACAATACATACAAACAAGAAATGAAGCAAAGTATGTAAGATGCTTGCACACACTCATGGTGCTATAATATGATGTTCTGTGCAATTATGCATTCAGACTAAATTTTTTTTGCAAAAGTCTACATCTATGTCATAGAACATGATGAATGAATGAATAAACCTAAGAAATATTACTTCCTCCTCTATATTGCTGGTGATTGCAGTCAGCATGTTATAACAAGAGTATAATAACTTAATCTTAAATGTTTCCTCACATTATCTAGAATATCTCTGTGAAGATCTATGAGCATGCATCCATTGCATATAAATTGTAGTTCCATGATCAGTTGTAATCTGAATCATACAGTTAGTGCTGAACTGCAGCAGAATTAAACTTCCTCCAGTATTAGTTGTCTAGTGTGCTATTTTCAGGGACACAGTTATTCAATTAATACTCATGCAAATGAGTCAACCATCTGAAAGGTTTATTCTGGATGCATGTCGAGAATTCTAAGGTATGAGACAACACAATGAAGTTAGGGAATTTTTCTGGTTTTCCTTCTAGACAAAAATTATTTTAATGGATAAGAAAGGGGGAAGAGGGAAGAAAGGCAAAGAGACAGGTAAAATCAAGGGACATTTGAAGAGAAATGTAGATATGTAATACAGAAGAAACTTTCTAAAATATATATAAATATGAAGGTATGCTAAATGAAATTACCAAATAATGGGAAACAAAGACTCAACTTGACAACTCTTGCTATCAAACAAAGCTTCCAATACCAAAATTGAATTGTATCTAATTGAATAGCTGGTGTAAAGGGTCACGTGGGATTCCCTAAACAACCCAGGCTGTTGCCAACACAAAGAGTGGCTCTCCGCAAACTGACAGCGAATCCACATTACTAAAGACAATATCTATACAACACATTGAACTTAGAGAGGTTGAGTTGGTACCTATGAAGACACTTCACCCCTAGGTTTTATTGTTTGCTTGCTATCATTTGATTTACAGTGGTGTCCTGCCTGCAAGACATTGCTAGGGCAATGGTGGCACAAAGCTTGTGGCATTAACCAATCAATAAGAATTGCTTTGGTCATGGTGTCTGTTCCCAGTAAAACCCTAAGAGATGGGCCTTTCTTCAATGGACTTAGATTTTACTGGAATACTTATATTTTAATGGATATTGAATAAGTATTTCTGAATCTATTGTCCCAACATTCAATTCATTCTTAAAAGGTTAATTTTTTTCTTTTACTTGATTCAATTTAGAATCACAAAAGGGATAAAACAAGTTATTATTACTATCTTTCTGCTTAAAATTATTTCAACTATATATCTTCATAGTAAAAGATATTTCAATGATAAAGGATAATGTAGATGAGGTAAAATATTACCTCTGCCCTCTTTGGGTCTTGACTACCCATGAAAATTACATTCACGTGAAATAGGTTAACAGGCAAAAAAGCATAACATTGTAAAACTTATATAACAAAAGAGCTTCGCAAAGGAAACAAAGGTTAAAATAGCAGTGTACAAATCCTTTAACATTAACTTGTACAAGGGAGAATAATAATAAATTATGTAGGAGGGCTAAAAGATGGTATATAATATTTCTTAACCTAGCATGTTTATGCAGAATTCTTTTGAATATAAATCCTGATTGAAAATTATTTCTATTGCCCCATGTAGGAAAGATTTTTTTCACATGAAAGAATATTTTTGAACTCATTTATTTTTTATTTTTGATAATCTTAAAAGAGTAAGTGGGTGGGGGGGGAATACCCCCATAGTGGCAGGGGAGGGGCGAGGGAATGGGGAGGTTCCAAAGAGGAGATCTGGAAAGGGGAAAACATTTGATATGTAAATAAAGTAGGAAAAAAATGTTAAAGGAAAATATAAAAACTTCAAAAAAAGCATACAATAGTCACATAATGTCTACCCTTTCTACTTCCTCTAACAACTCCACTGATGCCCCCACTATCTCTCAAATTCATTATTGTCTATCATTATTATATTTATATAAACATACACTTTATGTGTGTATAGGTATAAGTGTATGTGTTTCTGTCTAAAACCTACTGAGACTACTTATTATTGCCCATATGTACATAATGTTTAGTGCTGACCATTTGGGATTAGATAACCTAACAAAGAACTCCTCTCTGGAGAGAAGAACTGTTGCAGGAACGTGATGTAACTCTTTTTAAATATTTCCTGCAACAAAGAACCTTAATGTGTTTGCCCCCTTCAGGATATCATTGTGAAATTTTCACACAGATAATTGCATCTCTCATGTTTTATCAAACATTCTTTTGTTCTGCTCCCAGTTGATGAAGGCTATCATGAAGATCCACAACTTGGTAAATAGAAATAATGAAGTTCCTTAGAGTATTCAGTACCAATTAGTCAACACAGTCTCTACACCTAAGTCTGAGGAAACATCACAGGAAAAGGAGATGAAAGATTATAAGTGACAGAAGACTATAAAACCCACTGTCACATTGTGTCTTCTTGACATGACAGAAAACCTGTACTATGAAATATCAACAATGTAATTGCCTAAACAAGACATACACAATAATAACACCAGTCACATGAAAATTTTCTAAGTTTTTATTTGGAAAAAGGAAAACAAATATTTAAATGCCTGACTATACTTATATTTCCTGAGGGCTTTTAATAAAACCAGTACACACTAAAGAAATACCATTAGGGATGAATATTCTTCAAAGCAATAGATATCAAAGAAAGTCAACCAAAGGTTCTCAATAATTTGTGACAGGAGTGTGATTTTTATCACACTGAAACAGGTTAAAATGTATCCATTTCAGTTGTGGGAATCAATAAAGGCAAAAGGAAACAAAGAAGTAAAAACTAGTTCAGATAAAAAGAACAAAAAAATCACCTATAAGATATATCCTCACCTAAAAGTTATATATGCACATAGCCACATTAATTTAGTTGCATGATATATATTTTTTCATTTACACAAAGACTTCTATGTCTGTCCACATCATATGAGTTTGATATTCCCACTTAAATGAAAGTGTGGTTCTTAGGTGGTTTTTCATATCTTAAAAATATAATTACATATTAGCTATAGCCAGTCCTCACCAAATAATTCTAATTAATCTTGTAAAGAATTTTTTAGCACATTTAAATAAAACTAATTTAAAGACTCATGTTTGGGCAATGAGTCTTTTTAAAATATACTGTCCAAACTAAGTTATACATAAGGAAAACTTCAAAATCTTCAGTAGGAAACACATATTTTTACTTTACTTCTTATTGCATAGAATATAAATTTTATTAGTTATCATACTATATAGTTCAATTTTATCATTATCTTAATATGTCCATTCTTTTAAATTTTTCATTAAAATATTAGCCCATCCTTTGGAACATAAACCTTATTTTTTTTACTTTCTTAATATATTTTCTTCAAAATGCAAACTTAGGTTTCTAAACATAAACATATTTACAATTAAAAACCCATCAGAGTTAGGTAAAATTTTTAGGGTTTTAGTATCTTTTCAGATGAAGAATAACACTGTGCTGAAACCACGATCTTGAATCTGGTTGCAGATTTTGTTCATGGTAATTTATTCAATTGACTTTTTTATTTATGATCTCATCCCTGTTGAGCGTCTGTGTACATAAATTCTGAAAGGTTGTATAAGTACATAATCTATATTGCATTTTTTCAGTAGATCAGTTTAGTCTTCAGGAAATTGTGTTTCCATCCTGCTCTGTGAGATGCCAATTCTATCACTTGGTGCTGTTAGTCATAAACACTTTATGTTTCCTAAAAAGATATGTTATATAAACTTTCAACAATAATTTATGGAGAAAAGAACATATCCAGCTTCTTTGAAAATAGACCGTAAAGCACAATAAATGCCTGTCAACCAAGTACATAAAAATTGTACTGGGTGGGTCTCTGGGAAACAATGCTGGTCTCTAAGGTGATGTCAGATCGTTAACTACAAAAGATGTGTCTACAGTCCATCCAGAAAACAACCATGAAAACTGCCTTGAATACTTGAATCAGCAGCATTTTTGTCTATGTTTCTATAACTTAAAAAGAGACTTAATATGTGTAGATAGTATCATTATAATTTCAACTCTAAATTATAATGAATTGACACAGTTTTAAAGCAATGTTACTATATAATTTATATTATTTTGGCAATTATATAAAGACAATTTACTATAAAACAATGTTACTATATAATTTATATTGTTTTGAAACTATTAATTTAATCAATATCACAAATAAACTTAATGATAGATATTTCTTAGAAGATATATTTAAATTGGCTGTTAAGATTGTTTTATTTTCGGACATGATAGAATGTAATCTCTGCCTGTTTGATTTCTGGATAGTTAGTATAAAATTATGGACTGTCACGATTTTCAGACTATGACTAGCCAACCCGTTTAAGAGATTAACAGGAGCCAAGAACTCAACTATAACTAAAATTTACCACACTATATTTAGTAAGGAAATATTCTGGCAATCTAAACATTTTATTGAAGAAATGAGCCATGAGAACCATACACTAAAATCTTGCTTCAAGTTTTATGATCATCTTGCCTGTTCTGTAACCTGCTCACAAGTTTCGTTGGTGTAAGGATTAATTCACTTTGACATACCCTTGTCCTTCTATTTCCAAATTGAAGCTTGTCACAGTCTGACTGTATCAATCCACCACCAAGTGCTCTGGGGAAAAAAGTCTCCCAAAAATATAAATTTGACAACTTCTGTGACTTGGACCACAAATCCTTTTGAAGAGTATGGCTAAGTCTTTCTTACTATTCCTTAGAGCTACTTTACAGTAATTATACAATTTGTATAATATGACAAACCCTATAGTTAGGAATTGTTGCAAACAGCAATTTTAGGTATTTTTTTTAATCTGAACCTAATATGATTACTAATTAGTACAGTGTCATCTACTTCTGGACTTGTTCATCTCTGGTCACCATCTCTCTATATAAATGTACTTTCTCTAGTTTCTTGGGGCCCCTTCAGTGGTAACCCACAGTCCTCTAATTTATTCAAGGCTATGTCTTTACAGCTGTTTTTCTGCTGCCATGATTAATTTTCAACAACTTTTAAAAATGTACTGCCATTTCTGTGCCCTGGTTACCTAGGAAAGCTTCAGATCAACACCTCAGTTCTCTCCTGGAGATCAGATCAATAAGGTACCGAACATACCTCCCCACTTCCCCTTAATTTCCTCTGCATTATTTAACAGATGCTGCTTGTTCAGATGGCCAACAACAGTCTTGCTGGCAGAAGGAATTCAGTGCTGATTTCCATAAATCTAACAGATTCTACTTTTCTAATTTTTCCAAAGATTCCTTCTTTATGTCACACCATGAAAATTTAAAATGCACGCACATGGTTTTTTTTACCTATAATATCTTTATAGTATGCTAAATGGGCCCATATTTCATTTTGAAAATTCCCTGAATAATACAACAGGCTGAAACATATAACACTTTGATTGCAAATTCTAGTCGATTATGTCAGATTAGATTTGGTCATTTAGTTACCATGCTAAGTATAAAGAAATAGAGACTAATGATAAAAACAATGAACAATCTTAAGCTAAAAATAAAGATTTCCACAGTAAAGAAGACATATCAATTGTATGCTTTTGATAACTCAAATCTACTTGTAATGTACATTAAAATCATGAAATAAAATTTAAACACAGAAGTTTAAAAATATTTACTCTAGCTAGATAATTCTCCATTTTTACATCCTGATATATTGTATTAAAAATTATAGATAATTATTTCATAATGCACAGCCAAACCATACACTATAATAGCTAGTTAGCTATACAGGAAGTAAATGTATATATAGATTTATACATAAGTCTTTCATTTTGTTATGTAGCTAGCGTTAGGATTAGCTAGCCACATCATGAAGAAGAGTGTTTTGGTCATTTGACAATAGTTTTTGAAGAAAGAAAAGTGAGTCTAATAATAAATTAGAGTAATTAGCCTTTGATACAAGGACCTTAAAAATTCAGGGAATTTATATAAGAATATTTACAATACTGTTACCAAACGATAACTTGTCTAAAAATACCTTGAGATCTTATTAAAGCACATCTTAGCTCAGTATGTCTGCCTGGTGTCTCAAAGATGTTTCTCCAACCAGTTCTTATACAATGCTCTCTCTTAGGCGTGCTCTGTATTTCTGCAGCAAGGTTCAGAAAATAACCATTGAGTGGAAAGTATGAAGCTTTCTCTGGACCTATGACTGATAACTTTTGATGTTGTTTGTTGTTGATGATGTTTTTGTTAAAAGAACAATCATTATGTAAGTATTATTTTAGTCGTAAGAAATGAGGAAGAGTCAAAGGCTTTAATGTAGTCAAGCCTGCCACTATCTTCTTCCTAACAACCCCCCACCCTTTTATCCTCCTCTATCTCTCCTCACTCCTCTTCCTCATTTCTGTGTGTCTTCCTTCTTCCTCTTTTAGTTCTTTGGAAGTGCGAGGGATTAAACCTGCACATGCTACTGAAACAAGGAGCTGCATCTTCCTTTATTTAGCAATGAAATAACAAAACAGACACTACATAATCCATAAATTCATACTGAGTTTTCAATGAGTATCAATGTCGATTATTCCAGAGGGATTTGTATCCCCACTCACATCTGAAATTCTGAATGAGAAGACATTTACCATTGAAGAGTTGACTTTATAATAATAAAATAAGAGTGAAAGCAGCTCCAAAAGGAAGTCGCCAATAATGCAACCTTTTAAAAACCACACTGAAGAAGGATTCAAAAAAATGTACTAGGCTACTAGAGATTACAATGCAAGGCAAGATAATGAGTGAGATAACCAAAGCACTGTAACTTGATTATTTATAGAATGTTTTCCAAAGACATACAGAAAAAACAATCCTTCAGTTTATAGTTATATCTCATATTCTCTTTAGTAAGATCTCAGTCCACCAATAATGTGCTGATTGTTTTTACCACTGTAAAAGATTGCATTATAAAATAATAAAGATTACAGGATATTGATATCTTGTAGACCTTTTGGACAAAGCTAATCCAAGAATAAAATATTCTAACTCTTTTTAGTTTATTTATGTATAATCATCATTTATTGTTTAATTACCCAGAAAGATAAATCTAACTTAGATGCCACCACAGAAAGCAGCCATTATTAAAATGCTGAAATTAGTTTGTATTATATAAAAAAAACCACTATTATTAATATTCTGTTGATAATGATGTATTTACTCTAGAATATTGTGCCAATTTACCACAGTGCTGTTGATTGTTTGCTAGATATTGTTCCCACAGAAAGAGAGGTTGATCCATTTGTGAATTTAATCATCTTGTTCAATATAAAACATATGGTAATACATTTGCAGTAAGTGAATTTAGATGCAGCAAATGCTGACAGAAAGCTCCTGAGAATACTTTGCTACCCAGAAATTAAATATAATCATCCTACAACGCCTGCAGACTCATCAAAGAACAATGATATGCCACCAGGCCTCGTGACCTTCCAAGGGAGCTTTGCCAAGAGATCTCAGGCTGCCAACTAGATGCAAATGTAAATTCTAAAGAATAGACTGAACCTAATTTTAGGAGATCATTTTTAATTTCGTTTTTCTTTGCAGTAGTAATTACTTTGTTAGATTTGTGTTTGTTTTATTTAATTTATCTTGTTTCACGTTCACTTTGGAGTACAATGTAACTTCTGGGGAACTATTTGTTTTAACTTAATTATTAAATAAATTCAAACTAATTTTACATGAATAATCAATGGAATTAAAAGGTATTTATTTGCCAATGCTTTAAAATTAAGTCCTATAACGTTGTTTATGTTTGCTACATTTGATATAACATTCTGATTCATAATTTCCTTTTTAGTGAGATGTTTTTGCCCTCAAAATGTACCTTAAAGTCACAATATATCAAAGGAATTATTTTCTCTAATACTTACAGTATTGGTAACTGACATACACGTTTCCACTTATAAAACAAAGAAGACAGATCTCTGCAGGTGCCACTTAACAAGTGTATATGACACAGAAGTCTATCAATCCTGAGTTAGCTAATCCAATGTTGCAATATTTTGAAGAAAATATTTTAATTTTCTTGATTTGTAGTTCAATGAGTGTTTTATATATTTTGGAGTACATATTTTAATTTGAATGTCTCTGTTTCCCCATACATAGTATGATTAATAATCCTCAACAATACGACATTAGGAGGTAGTATCTTACAATAGGTTAACTAGATCATGAAGAAGTAGTATCCTTATAAAACAACCGAAGGAAATGAAGGAGCTTGCACTGTGCACAGTGAGGAACATATGGGAAGGGACAAGTTGAGGATTAGAAATGGGACCTCACCAAACTGCAAATGTCCTCCGGTTAAGCCTCCCACATCCCAGGCTCCAAATTGTGAGAGGAAAATTCCTGTTTACAGTCTACTTTCCTTGTGACATTTTATTAAAGTAACCTTCTTCATTGTAGTTAATATTTTATCTTAATAGCTGAACAGGCTAGACAACACATGGGACTTTATTTCCCAGATATATTGTCCATCTTATTTTAATACTGTGGATTTAAGGAAATATCAACATTCTTAAAAGTTGGCTAATATTAATAATTATGTGCATAATGGTTATTATAGAAAGATAAATTTAATTTCCTTCCATTTCTGTTAGACTCTACTCAATTAATATTTAACTAGAGAAAAATATGGGCAAATAAGTGATTATTTCTGTTATAGAAAATACCAACCAACAGATAAGACAAAAGGAAGGGAAATCAAAGAGAAGGGGGGGAAGGGAGGGTGAGAGAGAGAATCACAAATGTCTAAGAAGTTATTGAAGCATTTAGGCAGAAAAATCATCAGGTATCCTCTTTGAAAAGACGAGTTCAAAAGAACAATAGGCAAAGATTGCAGTGACAGAGATCACAAGACTCATGACACTGTGTCCCATAATACTACTTTCCAGCCTGCGGCTTCTTATTTTGTTGTAATCATGAATTTTCCACTCACTGAAATTATTCATGACTGCATTTCCATTTTGAAAGATAAAAAAAGAGTAGATACCCTTCAATTTTTATCTTCTGACAATGTATCTAACAGGAGGTGGAACATTATCTCGGGTTCAGGAGGTGCAGTGTTGAGTATTTAAGGTGAGAAGTTACCTGAAATTTTGGGATTCTTGTAAGTGACACTTACTATACTCTCTACTGATTGCCATTATTTCTCTGCACATTGTGTCTTTCCTAAACCTATTATTCCCTTATGACTCCTGAATCTGCCTTTTCTATTTGAAAGAAAGCCTAGATTAATGATGTCATATTTGTTAGTATGTCATGGTGTGTTTAAGCATGGCATTTTAATGTTATTGGAACCTGCTTCTAAATACAAAGTTGAAATTATTTTATAAAAACCAATTTACCTCAAGATACTTATTTTTTGAAAATTGGCTATGGATGGTACATCTATTTGTACAGTTATTAATGTCACTATTATGTAACATTTTGCATTCAAATTGCTTTTGATCACTATGAACAATATTTACAAATATACAAACAATATTTTATTTTCTACCATGAGTTTGTAATTTCATCACTAAGAATTTCTTATTTGAAAGTGTCTAAATCTATCTTACTTTATAACTGTCTTATATATCTGCAAAAGACATTTATTACGATTTCAAATGTCTGATATGATTAAAGGGTTACATCAACATGGTACCAAATACAAACCTCTGTTTGCTAGTTGTTTTCCTCAGGTACGTAAATTAATTGAGCATATTGTGGCCTTTTCAGCATGTTGTTTTGCTAGTAAATGATTCATGGTGCATCCTGACCACAGAGAACAGCAAACTTTCACCAGAAACAGATGGAGAAATGATCTTAGCCATTTGTGGAAAGCTCAGCTCCATCCAGGAAAAACTGAAGTTCATTGAAAATTGACCTCAGTGTGCTGCTGGCCAGATTTGATTCACCTCAGGAGCATGGTTATGCTGAAGATGTAATCAGCATGAGCAGATGGCCCTCTCTAGGGTCATGTTCCCAGGCAATTAAAAATCTGTTGCTAAGACATATAACTATCAAAAATTTTGATATCTCAATGCGGCAGAATTTCTTTATCATTGATTATTGGGAAGGTAAGCCTGGGAAGGTAAGCCTGTAACCTCTTTTTTTCTTATACCATCAGAGAAGACAGCCTTTTTGTGTTTGTTCTTTTTCTGATAGAAAATTTCTTTTTAAAACATACAGAAATCTATTGCTGTAAAGCATAAGCTAAACCAATCACGCTTCCCTTTTTGTGCTGAATTACTCTTCTGCACTATATATTTTCTCTGGAATATTCAAAATTTATTTACTTGTTTTGAAGGTAACAATATTGTCTCTGATTTTTCTAACCTACATCAATTTTGTAGTAGTGTACTATAATTTATTTAAATATGGCAATGTTAGCAATTAGTTTGGGAATAATATGCCATAAAATATATACTTAATTCACAGCTTCTAATCCACTCAGACAATTCCTCTATTTTCATGATCATGATCAGAGTTTTATGAGACAGATGCCCACACCAAGAAGCCAAGTTAACAGGAACTATTTATGTCATACAATTTATGAAGTTCAATTTATGCCATGTAGATAACTTCTCTAGATATTATAATATGTCAACCAGGCAAGTCAATATTTTATGAACATTTTTTATCAATAAAACACTTTTCTCTCAAAGGTTTTGGAATTAGCTTCATGTTTTGTCATGAACATATATGTGATTAGGAAGGAATATTTTCAGAAATATAAATGACCCTATGAATACAAATGCAATTATTTGCTAACTTTCACATAAGGACTAGAGTATACATTGCAAAAGCTTATAATCCAGTTCTCATTAATGTAGAGACATTTGCCTGACTTCTTGCAGACACCTATTTAATTAAGCACCTGTCAGGTACAACTTAGCTAATATGGTATATTTGTGAAAACTAGATTAAGCTATAGCTTCAGCAACTTCATAGTCCGGTCTTGAAGAATGATTTAGCAAGATCATATGACCAAGATGAAATCATAATTCATGACTAGGAAAAGATATCCCCATGTTGTAAACAACTTATGCTAATTGTTTGAAACAGTTACTGCATTAATTCACCTTACTATAGCTAGGCATTAATGAATTAATGATAAACAGAAGCAAGGAAAGACTTTGTCTATAATATATTCATATTGTATAAACATATATATGTATATATTAATGTTAAGTACAGAGTTATAATCACATAATAATATTCAATTGCAAATGCTTTGGTTATATTTGGAGGATATTGCTAGAGAAATCCTGTCTAGAGAGGTGAATTTTAAGTCGACTTTACAAACCTGACTAGTAGTCACCCAGTACAATATAAAGGAATGGATTTTCTAGAAAGAAGGAAGAGTCTGTTATAACCTTTAGGCAGAAAATTTTTCCTTTTATTTCAGGAGGCAAAATAGTATGTCAGTGCCTGAAGCACAATGAAAACGTAGTTCTTTTTATGGTTTTATTAAGCAGGGTCCAAATCAGGCTGAGTCATGTAAATGCTGTTAACAATATTAGATTTAATTCCAATTCCCCCAGGAGAACACTGAAAGCTGTTGAGGGAGAGAGAGTAATTGGATCATACATGCACTGAACTAAATTCATTCTGACTTCCATGTGAAAACAAGATTGGAAGAAAGAAGGAAACCTTGACTGACTCAGTGATGTCTTGCCTTAATAATGTCAGTGGGGGCTGATGATGATTTCTTTAGGAAGTTGATTTGGTGAGTGACAGATTTTAGGAAATGAAACTGTTGACCTTGGAGATGGACTGGGGGACATCAAGGAGGACTGTCCCCATTTTGGTTTATAGAAAGCAATAAGAATAAATCAATCATTTAAAGGGAAAGAATATTCTATATGTTTAGAGAATACTTAAACAAAGCCATATTTATAAGACTTTATAAATTTAACTATGTACTTTATCGATGTACAAATGAGAAAAAAAACAAGTTTGACATTTTAAATTTCTAATGGAAAAATAAGTTTGGATCTTAGTTATTCTTTTTGTGGAGATTGTTTATTGAAATACATTTAAAGATATATCATCTAGACTTTGCATATAGAAACCTGGTCCTGGGTAGATTGGTCTTATTAGAGAAACAAGTTGAATGAAGTTCTTAATTCAGTATATCAAATTACAAGTAAAGTCATGGCTAGACATATCTCAGAAAGAGCAGTAAATCAAACCAGAATGAAAAGCCTAAAAAGTATTACTCTGATAGGGTTAAAGAAAATATGAACAGCTGGGGTGTGTGAAATGGTTCACTTGGTAGACACTGATGCCTGCATTCATATCTGATGATCTGTACTGAGAAGGTGGAAGGAGAGGATCAACTCCCAAGATTTGTCTTCTGACCTTAACATACATATTAGACCACATAGGAACAAACGTACAAGTATACATGTACAAACACAAACACAATTTTTCTATTACTTTTATCTTTTTAAAGTCCAGTCATTACCTCCCTTCTGGTCTGCTCTTCCAAAGTTCCTCATCCCATTCCTCCTTTCCCCTGTCTCCAAGAAGATGTCCACTCCACCAGGCCTCCCCACTCCCTGGGGCCTCAAGTCTCTCGAGGATTAGGTGCTTCTCTTCTCACTGAGGCCAGAGCAGTCAGTCCTCTGCGGTATATGTGTCGGGGACCTCAGACCAGCTCTTGTATGCTGCCTGGTTGGTGGCTCCATGTCTGAGAGATCTCAGAGATCGGGCTTATTTGAGACTGCTGGTCTTCCTGTGGGGTCGCCCTCCTCCTCCAGCCATTTCCTAATTCAATCACAACAGTCCCCAACTTCAGTCCATAGGTTAGGTTTAAGTATCTGCCTCTGTCTCAGTAAACTGCTTGTTGGGCCTCTTGGATGCTAGGCTCCTAAACACAAGTAATTCATGTAAAACATTTATACTTTATTAATCTTTTGAGAATATCACAGAGCATATTCAGCTTATACTCACCCTTCTTCCTCAGCACCCCACAGATTGAGCCCCACTTCCCTATCTATCCAAATTCTTATTCTCTTTCTTTTATTTTAAACCGGTTGAGCCCAATTTTTGTTCCCAGTTGCTCTTATGTGTTGGGCTAACCTAGAGTGTGGTCTACTCACCAGGTGCCATATTGTTGAAGAAAACTGCTCTCCAAACCCAATCCCCTTCCATCAGCTATCAAATTTGTGTTTAATCCCTTACTCTGTGCTGGGACTTTGTTTAGAATTCACACAGGCCTTGTGCATATGGCTATAGTTACTATGGGTTCGAGATATATGTGGGGTGTGTGTGTGTGTGTGTGTGTGTGTGTGTGCCCATCTCTAGGTATTCAATCTGTCTGCTTTTCTGCACAACTACCTGTGACTATGTGGGAGGGCTATGATACACACATCCCTTTAAGTGATGATCACTCAAATTACTGTTGTCTGAACACTTAGAGTTGTTGATGCCTGTGTTAATAGACATCTACTTCAAAAGAAGCTTCTCTAATAACAGTCATATACAGGTAGATTGTGGGTAAAACAATAAGTCATCAGATATCTATTTTAAAACTGTCTTCATTTAGCAGAATAATTCTAATAGTATCTGCATAGTCCTGTAACAGCCACAGGTGCTTGGGACCATTAGGAGTGTGAGGTATGGGCTCCATCTTCCGATATATATATTATAAAACAATTGATTATTTCTAACGTGCTTGGACCACTAATGCAATGCACAATGGGCATATCTTAACAGGAACATCATTAAAACAAAACCAAAAAGCTTAAGGGAGAACAAGAACATAAACACCTTCTAGCTTATTAGTTGTATTAAATACAGCTGTGCTATTTCAAACACTGGTTGTCTTAATAAGAGAATGGGGATTGTAACTTCTGTCTAAGAGAACTGTTACTCTAAAAAGGGATATTAAAAGCTAGCACAAAGATTTTAGAGCTATTGTGGCTAGACAGATGGCTCAGATTTAAGACCACTTATTACCCTTGCAATGAACACATTTGGTTCTCAGAACTAACATGTTGGCTCACAACTACCTGTAACCCCAGTTCCATGGGATCAACTACCCATGTGTTCCCACATGTATGTGATATGCATAATCTATAGCAGACTTATATATAGGCATGTAAATAAAATAAAAAAATCAATCTTTAAATTTTATATAGATATTTTTTAACATATGTATATCTTACAAAGATGAATACCTATCTGAGAATTGAAATGTAGAAAGAATTATTAGAAGACATGTCTGTATTTATGAAAAAGTTAAAACCATCAATGGATAGATAATTCTAGGGTCTTTAAAAGTAGAAGACCTATAAACTATATGTAAAGCTACATTTTGTTATAAGTATAAATTTTGCTCACATTTTAACAGAGAGGGACAGTGGTGGGTAGTACCGCTGCAGATTCAGCTTACACAATTAGAGACTTCTTTTTAATGGATAAAGGCATTCCACAAAGGAAGACAGGATAGAGCAGAGAACTTAGAAGAGTGAAGAGGATTATAGTGCCTGTTGAAAGAAAATGTTTTTACTGTTAAAGGCAGGTGCCATTTTAAATAATCTAGGAGTGGTCTGAAATGCTCCACTGAAGCAGTTAATCTTCAGTCTTAAAAATGAGTGTTTGTGATTGCCTAGCAAGACAGCCAGGAAGACATCATATCAGGTTAGAGGGCTGTATTTGAAATTCTACAAGCTTTACAACAGAGTGAACAGCAAATATGTTTTAGTAAAAGAAATAGCATGAAATCTGTTACAAAGTAAGTTTGTTTGAAGAAAATACATAGGCCATGTGAGAGGTTTAAAGTAATATAAAATTATTTATATCGGAATATGAGGGCACAGTGGAAATTGGTCTGTAGCTTCTTGGAGACAAGAAAATCCATAAACATGCTATACATATAAAACTATATATATCAGGAATGTAAGAAAATAATAATGCTTTTAAATTAACTCCCTCATAATTAAATCCTTGAGAGAATGGTAATATATGATGATTCTGTTTAAACGTGTGTGGCTCTTACAGTTACAAGATATCTAATGTCTTTCTGGATATGAGAGGAAAGGCCAGGATGAGAGAAAAGATTATTTAAGATGAAACTCTGAAAGAATGAGGAATAAAAGAGGCTGTATGGATTGTGAAAATAGAGTTTAAGATTACCCAGAGAACTAGCAATAATACCACAAGTCTTTATGGTGTTAAAACTCCAGATTCTTAGTAAAAGAAGTATGTGAGAATAACGTTCCATTGTAGGCTTCTCAGAAGGAAGGCAGATAAACAAGCAAGCCAACAGGGAGGAAGGCAGGCAAGAAGGAAGGAAGGAAGAAAGGAAGGAAGGAAGAAGGAAGGAAGGGAAAGAGGGAGGGAAGGAGGGAGGGAGGGAGAAAGGGAGAGAGGGAAAGAAGGAGGGAGAGAGGGAAGGAAGGAAGGAAGAAAGGAAGAAGAATAAACAAGTAAAAACAGTCTAACAAGGAGAAAAATAAGGACTATTTATTTGCTCCTTAAAATAAAGGTGTGTCAGTGACCTCCACCTCCAAATATGATGACTCAGTAACTGGGACCAGAAAGCAGCTCTATAAAAGGTCCAGTTTCTAATAAAATCAAGATATTGCTGGGCTGATTGGAAAAGTTCTGGGAGTTGTACAATTTTTCAGGCAGGGCACAAGCTTTCAAACTTTGCTTCTCTCTTCACATACAAGTTAACGCACGAGCAGCAGATGTGTATCATTCTGTTGGAAGAATCTATTCAGTAGAAGAAACAAGTCTTAAGGTGTCCAAAATAAATTACTATGCTATGCTCAATAATTATGCAGGAACATTTTAAATTCTCCTGGATAATATTCTATACCTGGGACCACATTAAAAAAAAAATACTCAACAATACTGAGAGGCTGTGCCAGAGCCTGAAGAATACAGATGCAGATTCATGCAGCCAACCATCAGACTGAACACTGAGTCAGGGGAAGGAATGATGGCGCTGAAGGGGTTAGCAACCCCTTTGGAAGATCAACAATATCAACCAACCAGACACCCCAGAGCTTCCAGGGACTAAACCACCAACTAAAGAGTACACATGGGGGGAACCATGCCTCCAGCTGCATATGTAGCAGAGGACTACCTTATCTGGCATCAACTGGAGGGGAGTCCCTTGGTCCTGTGGAGGTTTGATGACCCAGAATAGAGGAATGCTAGGGAGCCAAGGTGGGGGGAGGAGTACCCTCACAGAAGCAGGGCGATGGGGGAGGGGATAGGAGAGTTAATTGGGTAGAGGGATAACATATGAAATGTAAATAAATAAAATAACCAATAAAATAAAAAAACTATAAGCCTCAATAAAACTACTCGTTTTCAGAAATTTCAGATAGTTTTGATTAGAAATAACGTAAATGCAGTCAGTCAAATTTACAAAACATATTGGGTATGAATCAGATAATGTAGGAGTGACTACTTTAGCTGCTAAAATAAAAACTTTATGTCTGTTATTTCACTATGGTTAGTATTTCAAAAATTGATTCTCGAAGCCATTTAAGGAATTTAGCTTGAATCCTTACAGTGGGAAGACTTCAGGGGATCCAAGGACGGTGAAGGATGCATCAGGAAATTATTATCTGGAATATGAAACAGGGGCATAAACATATGGCCAAGGAGCTCCTTTTCATTTATGCATGTGAGTGTGTGTTACATGAATTTGAATTTGTGATGGAACATGGGGCATAAGGCAGCCAGAGGAAAATGTCACATGTGCAATTTTATTGCTGTCTGCCTTAGAATCACACTAAACTTAAACTGCAACGTGTATAAAGTGTGGTTCCTGGCCACTGAATTCTCAGGATCTCCTTAGCTTGCTCCTTATGATACTGGGAAACTAATACTTTCATTCTTACTCAACTTTTTACAGTTGCTTTTTTATGACTGAGCTCCAGTCCTCTTTTGCACAGAGCAAATACTCGATCCACTGAGTCTCCTCCCCATTCCTAACAGCATTTCAAATAAGACAGCCACTGTTCTTTGAAGATTTCCCTATTGTTCATGACTTCTGAGTTTCCAACTCAGGTTCTACACACATCTAGCTAGAATTATGAAATGTAATGAATGCAAAACAATAAGTTTCATCCATTTTGCTTTCTCCATTTCAAATTACTTCTTTCTCAAATTTAATGGAGAATATGATGGCATTAAGTAACAGTTACACATATATAATTAGCAATAGCTACAATTTAAAGTACAAAAATTTAATTATCTTGATACAGAGTAACAACTTTTAAGTACTAGTATTGCTTTTCCAATAAAATTTTCCGTATCAGATCTCATCTACCTTTTCAGGTTTATGATCAAAAGCCAGAAGTGGCTTTTGATCACTTCCTCTTTCTTAATAAAGTCACAATAATGCTTTCTAAATTTGATTCCTGTTGCCCTGACATTAATTTAAAGACTCTATTTTAGATTCCATGTTTCAAATGTCAATTCTTCTCTGAGTATTTGGAGGAATCACTGGGAGTATTTATAGGTTTCCCGATGATTGACACTTTATTCTTCTCACAATTACTGCATAAGTGTTCTTTAAACTAAAAAGTATTATGCATATATACTGCTATTATTAGTTAGGCTCTTCCAAATGACACCTTCCAAGAACAGATGAATTGCACATGCTTCAGCATCTATTGAGATTCCAACAAGCAATGGGGCTTGAATAAAGCTTTGTGTGGGAAGTTCATTAATAGTCACAGGTTAACTGCAGTCACTAGAATAAGGGCTGGAACCCTGGCTGTCCAACCTGATTCAAAGTCGTTAAAGGAAAATCTGGCTATTTGATTTTACAGTCCCTTAAAACCCAGTTCCAAACAAACATAACATTTTAAGACAAAATGATTAGTTCCCAATGTCTCTTTAATCATATCTTCTCTCTTTATTTTAAGATGTATTATTTTATATGGTACAGGTCACAGCACATTGTATTGTATACGTCTCTCAGTATCTCCAGTACCCAATTACTACAACCTGAAATAGTTGTTTGGCCAATAAATCTACTTAAAGACTTGCAAAATCACCAAAGTAGCTCAGAAGAATGAACAATTGTCTATTTTCACTCAATTAATATAATGGAGAACTGAATTAGCAGTTGGAGTTTTTATAACTCAATATCCTATTCTTTTCCAATTTTACCAACCACAGGTTTCTCAAGACTTTCTATTGTATATGAGAGAGATCAGTATTCAATGAAGTATGTTCTTTCTAATTTGAGACCTGAGAAAACAATCCATACAACAGGTATTATTTGTATCACAAGCATAGGCTAAGTGAATATTAAGAGTATTAATTTGCTATTGTGTTTGTGGTGAATGTACAAGACACTAGAATCATGTGCTATAAATACCATTGCCTTTCAAGGCAAGAGAGGTTTTGGATTCTCTCAAGCTAAAGTTACAACCACCAAATGTGGTTGCTGGGATTCAAACTCAGATTCTCTGAATGAATGGTACTACAGGGTAGCACCCAATGAAAAGCTTACTTTCAACATGTGTCCACAGGGAACTATATCCAATTACAGAAGTAATATTTCTTTCAACAAAGCTTTGAGGGATGATTACATCACTGTTTGTCCATAAAATGTCTGATAGAAATTACTATTGTTGTTTTCTTCTGCTCTCTCACATCCAGCAGATTAGCAGTGCTAATTCCAGAAGTTCAGCACTGTGGCCCTACCCTGAAGCTTCTGCAGGCAGGCAGGGTTGTCCTTTTTCAGTCTGGCTCTTCACTCTCTCGTTCTTGGAACTTCTTTGCTGCTGTCTGCTCCTATCTCCCGGGATACAGCTTTTATCACTTTCAAAAATCATTCCCTTTCAGGAAAGATCTCTATTCATCTAACAGACAGGTGGAGTGTAAAATTCTAGGGTTTAAAATAATCTCCGCAATGTGGAAGACATTGCTCCTCTATTGTTGAAAGACCCATTAAGGGACTTAGTACCATCCTGGTTCATGATGGCGTGTTAAAGAGTTTTATCTCCAATCAGTAGGAGCTTTAAAATCCTTTTTAAAAATATGACATAGGTTTCCCCATTAAGGACTAAGATTGATTTAAGGTCTTATATTCATTTATTGTGGTAGGGATTCAGCATAAGTAGTAGCTTGGGAAGGATTCCAGAACTGATGGTAGGGTAAGGGAGAACTGAGAGTGCGTGGGTAGGGTGAGGGAGAACTGAGAGTG